>RCUC01155390.1:0-73258 GCA_003697995.1 Taxidea taxus jeffersonii
CACTCCCCCACCCCACCCCCCCACCCCCCGCACCAGTATCGCTCCAGACACTCACCTGTGGCAAGACTTGGGCTGGCTATCTTCTCAATCCTCATGCCTCTGTCTGTTGCCAGGGCTCATTTTAATACCATTGAGACTTCTGGATTTAAATAGCTCCCAACTGGGCCTGCAACATTTCTAAGCCAAGCGCAGAGATGGGGCTATGAGGAAACAGGGCTGCACATCAAGCACTAGTTGTCCAATAGTTGAGACCCCCAGAAGTTCTAGGTTGTTGGATAGTACCTCAGCTGCTGGTCATCCTCACAGGGGTCCCCCGTGGTGGGAAAGGCAGGGTGGAGGCATCCTGGGTGATGATCCCTATGCTCCCGTACCCTCTTAACTCCCCCCTACTACTTCTGCTGCTGCCTCCCAGACAGAAGACTGTATTGCAGAACAATGCTGACCATGTTTTTGACATGAAAGACTGAAAGGGCAGGGACATCCCTGCTCTATGACAAGCTGCATTAGAATGGACTTGACAACCCCGTGAATGTCCCTACTTTGCCTTCCTACACCACATTACATTCATAGCATCAAGAATTTCCTCGCCTGCAAAATCTTGGCCAAGTTTTCCTAAGTTACACCTAGTCTAGCTCTGAAGGAAAAAAATAAATAAATAAAAAGATTCCATTGATATGATTCCAATTCTTCTGCTTGCTGAGTCAAGTTTTCCTTCCTTTGGTAAACTGTGCACTTGGGCAGATGTTGGCCTTGATTCGAGGTGTCATTCCTTACAGAGATATACTAGTCAGCAGTGAGGGTGCTGCTGGACACAAGCCTGTTCTGCACAAACACATTTTTGGTGAGGTGGATTTTATTTAGAGAGGACTGCCAGCCAGGGTCTAACTGCTCTATAATGAAACAAACAGGGATGACAGTCACTTGCCTTCTCACAGATGTGTCTTAGTTGAGTGTTAAAAATTATCATGCATATAGCACAGTATTTCTCTTTAAACAAACTGTATTTATGACTAGTGCAGAGTTTCAGATGCCATTGGACAGGCACTGATAGATTAAAATCCTGTGCTTTGGATGCACTAGTGGGCAGGGGTGGGCCCTGGCCCAGCTGACTGCAGGGCACAACTTTGTACAGTGACAGATGGTAATTAGACTTAACAGTGGCGACCATTTGTAATGTATATAAGTATTGAATCACGATGTTGTACACCTGAAACTAATGCAATAGTGTATGTTCATTGTTCTTCAATAATAATTTTTTAAAAATGCCGTGCATATCATTAACAGTGTGAGTTGGCCCCTACCTCCCTTGAAGCTGGCAGCCTCTGGATCTCGGGTGGTCTATGTGCCCTGGCTGTTAATTGCTAATAGATTGCCTGGTGTAGGTCATGCTGTGTAGGCATCAATCCTTCATTTAGGAAGGTCTGGGGCTGTCCATGAGTATGAAAAGGCAAGTGATGAACAAAAACTGGAGAAATCTCAGCCCCCTCACTAAAAATGTCAAATCGAGTAACGCTTCTGGTAGTAAAAGCAAAATTTATTAGTTAGAAGACAAACTTGCACAATAAAAAGGAGCCTTAAGTAGGAAAAGCAGAGAGAGAAGGAAGGCCCCCCAAAAAATGTTGAGGAAAGAGAAAACATTAAAAAAAATCAAAGCCTTTTTAAAAAGATGAATCAGAGATCAGGCATGATGGGACTATAAATGTCTGCCTTGTTCTAGAGACAAGGAGAAAGGGAAAGCATTTGGGGTGAGCTTTTTCCTAATTCTGCTTGAGAATATGTATGCTAAGAAGCTATGCTATACTCCATGTTAGGGAAATGGAGATACCAGTCCAGGTTTTGATCAGCCACAATCCAATGCCAAACTCAGGCACTGCCTGATTTTATAGGGCCTGCAAGATAAGAATGATTTTGTGTTTTGTTTTGTTTTGTTTTAAAGATTTTATTTATTTATTTGACAGAGAGTGACATAGTGAGAGAGGTAACACAAGCAGGGGCAGAGGGAGAGGGAAAAGCAGGCTCCCCGCCTAGCAGGCAGCCTGATGTGGGGCTAGATCCCAGGACTCTGGAATCATGACCTGAGCTAAAGGCAGATACTAAACGACTGAGCCACCCAGGTGCCCCTGATTTTGTGTTTTATTTATTTATTTTTTAAAGATTTTATTTATTTATTTGACAGACAGAGATCACAAGTAGGCAGAGAAGCAGGCAGAGAGAGAGAGAGGAGGAAGCAGGCTCCCCACTGAGCAGAGAGCCTGATTCGGGGCTCGATCTCAGAACCCTGGGATCATGACCTGAGCTGAAGGCAGGGGCTTTAACCCATGGAGCCACCCAGGCACCCCTGATTTTGTGTTCTAAAGGGGTAGAAAAAAAAAGCAAAAGAAAAATATTTTGTGACATGTGAAAATTATATGAAATTCAAATTTCGGTGTCCATGAATAAAGTTTCCTTGGAACTCAGCCATACCCATATGTTTACACATTGTCTGTGGTTGCTTATTCATTAAAATGAGAGAGAAGACAAGTTGCTACAGATACTGTATGGCCTACAAAGCCTCGTCTTTACTATCAGCCCTTTATAGAAACAGTTTGCAGACCTTTGTGCTGGTGTATTTATTCAGACCAGCTGGGAATTCATTTATATGATCTTGAAACCCTCTGGCTCTTCCATGTCTAGTGCTCTCTTTGCAAAAGCTAATCCCCTTACCTCTCTTCCCACCTGTCTACCCCATGTGGCCTATCAAAGCAGCCCTCCTTCCCACTGGCTGGACCTTACAGCCATCAGGCTGAATTCTGCCAATTATTCCTTCTAAATGTCTTTTTGAGTTATCTACTTCCCCCCTTTTTGACGCTTTCACTCTAATCTAGACCACTGTCATCCCTGGCCTGGATCACACCAGAAGCTCTGCTAAATGGATCTCACATCCACTCTTTTATTTGCTCTGTTTAAAACTCACATTCACATGTGATCTGCTACTTCTCTGTGTACAACTCTCCACACTGTTCTGGTATATCTCACGGTCATGTCCCAAACCTTTCAGGTCTCCCCCAAGCCTCTGAACAACTGGTCTTCTGCCACCCCAACAGCCTCCTTTGTTCCCCTCAATCCCTTTGTTCTGGTCATGTGGATGTCTTACAATTTCTCTGGGAAACTAAGACATTTGGGAAAGTGAACGAAGAGGGGCACTGTTTAGAATCAGGCAAGGGCAACAGGCTATAACCGGGGTAGGCTGGGGCAAAGCAAGGCATAAAGTCACCCTAATGTTTCTTTTTCTTTTTTTTTTTTTCTAAGATTTTATTCATATATTTGTCAGAGAGAGAGAGCGGGAGGGAGCAGAGGCAGAGGGTGAAGCAGGCTCCCTGCCGAGCAAGGAGCCTAATGTGGGACTCAATCCCAGGGTCCTGGGATCATGACCTGAGCCACCCAGGCGTCCCCACCCTAATGTTCTTAAACACACCACACTCCTTTCTGACCTCACAGCCTTTGAGTGTGACTTTTCTTTACTGGAATTCTCCCACAGTCTCATTCTTTAAATCTTAGCTCAAATGCCCACAACCTCAGAGGAGCTTTCTAAGACCTTTCTAAGACAGGTTAAGGGATACATACTCAGAGCACGTTTGCAGCCCTAAAACAATTATAATTGCATTGTAACTCATAGTATAGTTTATACAGAAGACTAGGGTGATCATCTGTCTTGATCTCCCCAGGACTAGGGGGTTCCCAGGAAATGGGACTGTCAGTGCTAAAACCAGGGACGTTCCAGATCACCATGTGAGAATGCCACTTCCTCAATGGCAAGGGCCATATTTGGCTTGTTTCCTACTGTATCCTCTGAAGCTAGCATAATTCCTTGTAAGTTAGAGATGCTTAATGACCTTCAGGTGGTTGAATGAATTGAGGAAGGAGAGAATAAAATAAAAGATAAGTTAAATGGCTTCTAGGTGGATTTGTTAAGGATGATTTGTAATTGGTTCCCTTTCAGGCTACAAGGCAAGTTCTGGCTGAGGTATGAGGTTATAAGAGTAATGCAGGAGGTGTGGAAACTCTCATAATAGCACTTGTTCACTTTCTAATATTAAGTAATTTCTGGAAAGGATTTAAAGGTTATTGCTATGAATGAATGTCTATATGGCCTCAGAATTCATACATTAAATCCTAATATCCAACATGATGGTAATAGATGGTAGGGTCTTTGGGAGGAGACTAGGTTATGAGAGTGGGGCCCTCAGGAGTGAGGTTAGTGCTCTTCTAAAAGAGACCCCAGAGAGAGCTGCCTTATGTCTTCCATAATGTGAGTAAATAGGGAAAAGATGACCGTCTATGAACCAGGAAGCAGGTCTCACCAGACACTGAATCCACCAGTGCCTTGATCGTGGACTTCCCAGATTTCAGAATTGTGAGCAGTAAATTTCTGTTGTTTATAGGCCACTCATTCTGTGTTATTCTGCTATAGTAGCCCAAATGGGCTAAGTTAGGCATTAATAATCTGGTATAAATGGCTGCTGTTGTTGAATGTGTTCCCACTCTAGGAGGAATTGTATTTTTAATAAGAAACTCAGCCTTCGGTCACATTATGAACTCATAATGACAGCTGTTTTCACCTGGGATACGGAATGAGGTTTGGGAGTTACAAGGGTAGTTTGGAGAAAGACCCACCTTCGGATAGCCCCAAATACCTACCCTCTAGGTGGCTGCCTGCTCTGCCTGGATGTTGGGCTCCAGGGCTATGGGCTCTGAAAGGGCAATGAGGTACAATCACATCAAACTAGTTTAGGTAGCGCACCATGAGCCAGCAGTCTAATTGTTTTCTCTCAAATTATCCAGACCAATCTTTGCTAGCCCCAGTTTTGGAGAGGTTATTCCCACCCACTGTGTTTCTGGCATCTGTACTTGGCACCTGATGAGAAGTTTGCACTGGGAGAGATGAGATGTTCAGAAAGGCACATTAGAGCTTTCCAATTGGTAAAATGTTGGATAATAGGATTTTCAGTGTTTCTTTTGGACTACATAAATTCAATAAATGATAGCCCGAGATTCCCATGAATTGAAGGCTTCTGACCATTCAATCCATGCTTGTTTCATAAAATAATAGGTTACTGGACATGAAAAAAACCACACATCTGAGATTCTCATTTTGTAGATGGGGAAACCAAGGTTCATTGACGTTAAGGTCTTGATCACATTTTATAGTGGATTCATACCACCCTGGGAGTTGGATCCAGATCTCCTAATTCTAAGTGCTATGCCACTCTAATGCCACACCTGCATTTTATTTTGAAAACTCTTTGACATGCATAAAAGTTGAAGAAATTGTATAGTGATCACCCATATGCCCACCACCTTTATTTTACAGTGAGCTATTTTACTATATTTGCTGTATCACATATCTATCCATCCTATATTTGAAATATTTCAAAGTAAGTTGCAGACATTAATACACTTCAACCCTAGCTACTTCAGCATGCAGATCTTTACTTAGAGTTTGATATTTGTTTATCATTATTTTCTAATGTACTATTTATACACAGTGAAACGAACATGAGTTTTATAAATACATACACCTGTGTATCTTAAACCCCTATAGTGCTTTGCTTTTTCCATTTCAGCAGTTGTAAAACATGTCACATTTTTCTTAAATAATCATTTTTTAATCATTTGTGTGAGAAGGTGTACTTGCTTATTTAGGAACATTTTACAGAAAGTAGATTTGTGTAACATCAAACTATTGTTTTTTTTTTTTAAATATTTTATTTTTTTATTTGATAGAGATCACACAAGCAGGCAGAGAGGCAGGCAGAGAGGAGAGGGGAGAAGCAGGCTCCCCGCTGAGCAGAGAGCCCGATGTGGGACTCGATCCCAGGACGCTGGGATCATAACCCGAGCCGAAGGCAGTGGCTTAACCCACTGAGCCACCCAGGCGTCCCCAAACTATTGTTTTAAAAGTAGGTTTTATAAGGTGCTGTGTTCAAGTGCTTGCTAACAGGAGATTCTGTGCACATTCTTTAATATCATGAGAGATACAAATTTTGAAGTCAAGGCAATGCACCGGAGTGGGAGATGATTAGAGATACTCAACTGGAATACACAAAGGTCACAGAGTCTTGTAGAAATTTTAGCATCCTTCCCAGCTCAGTATATACTGGTACACAGCACCCTGCCTTCCTCTCTTCATCCCCATGCTGCATCTCAAAAAGGCAAATTACCTGGAAATTTCAAACTGAGTGGGGAGTGACATAAGATAAAGGGACAAAAAAAGTCATGAGTTCTTTGCTTCTGCTGTAGGAATATTCTGACTACACTCTCCCCCCACCCCTTTTGCATCTATGGAAACAAAACAAACAAACAAACAAAAAAACTAGAGCAGTTTTGAGAGACAGATGCTGAAGAATGATATTCCACACTCTCTTCCCCAGCTTCCTTCCCACATCCTGCAGAGTATATGAGGAGCTCCTGCTCCCACACACGCAAGCACACACACACACACATACACACACACACACACATATGCATGTGCAGGTGCGCACACAAAGGCACCTGATTGTACCAAGGAGACAAAGATGATTAGGAAATTTTGATGACTGAAGCTGTGGGTAGCTAGTGGTTCATTACTATCCAGGCATGATGGGGAACTCTGTACCCATAGCAATGAGAACCTTGAAGCATTTTAACTGCCAATCCCTCATGCCGGAAGGTAAAGACAAATCATAGGAGCACTTGGTGCAGTCCCTTCTACGAACCAGGTTCACTCCACCATGGAAGGTCTGTTGGTCAGAGCAGGGGGTAGTAGCAGGCCTGAGGCAGCCAAAGGCTCACACCTCAGCTGGCTTCCTAGAGTAGAATTTAAGGGCAGCAATAAAACTGGAATGGTATGATAGCTTGTTTTTAAAGCAGAGAAGGGGGAGGGAGAAAGAATGGAAAGGGAATATTCTGGAAGTCTTTCTGTGGGTGATCCAGAAAACCATTTTAGAGAAAACAGAACATTTCAAACAGCTGGGCCTTCAGCCAAGACAGATGGTCCAAAATGAGGAATGGGAGAGCAGTGCAAATAAAACCAAGTTGCTGGCTATGACAGCACCATATGAATGTGTCATGGTTGTGTTGGGTGCAAGTCCATCGGTGCTGACCCTCATTTAAAAAGCACACATTTAGGCCTTCTCTCTTGGCATCTAAGCCTGGCCAACTCCAGAGACCTGCATGTACCACTGGCTGATGTAGAACTTGCTCTTTTTTGCCAAAAAGGTGCAAATGCCCTAATGAAAACTCTAAATGATCAACATATAGAAGAACATGAGTGGTGCCAACTTACTGCAGTCTTGGTGGTTTGCCTAATGATCTGAGAAGCTTGTGGTTAGAATTAAAATCACCAGGCACGATAGGGAACTCTACAGTCTTTGGAGAGAGCAAGGTCCAAAGGCGTGAGAAAAACTGAAGGAAAAATTTCAGAGCGGAACAGAACATTAATATGAACAGTCTATCCCTGATTACAATCAGAGCTGGCTATTTTTAGTGTATTTCTGATGAGTCTACTTCAGTGTACTTTATACCAGAATGGCGCAGTGAATGGTGTTTTTTCTCTATTGGCCGGTAGCTGAAAAGATAACATTTCCATGGAAGTGTGTATCCAGGGAGTGCTAAGGCTGACCTGTGGTAGATTTTTCCACATCTACAAAAAACAAACCACTTTCACTAATAATATAAGTGTGTGTGTGTGTGTGTGTGTGTGTGTGTGTGTGTGTGTGTGTGCTAATCAACTCTTTTTTCCAAATGCAAGGAATAGAACATTTTATGGCCAGATAGTCATCCCTGAATCATGATTTAGAAATTGAGGTACAGCTGGATGGGTTATGACACTGAGTTAGGTTGTGTATTAATGAATGGGGCCCATGTCACAGGTTTCAACAGACAGAATATTTGATTTTTATTGGAATGGATTAGCATGGGGGAGGGGGTATCTTTACAGACTCAACCATGTAAGAAAAAACAAAATACCATAACCCAGCTCTGCACATGTATTCTACATCAGGTGACATGGATACTTTGGTAAGTTTTATCCCTACTCTGTAGCAAGAACTGGAATTTCCTCTTCCAATATGTACTTAGAAGTGGTGATTTCCTCCAAACATAAGTTGTATATTCTCCTTTATAACCTGATGGGCTGGACAATTGAGCTACATTTGTACCTGCTACTTCAGCTAGTTGGCTCCTGCTGATCAAATGCCTACTATGGGCTGGGGGCTACTGGAGATGCAAAAGCAGAGTAAAGCTAGAGTCTGTCTTCAAGGGGTTGACAATCTTAATAAGGGAATCAGAAGAAAGTATAAGAAACAGACCATTTAGGAATAATCAAGAATGCGACGAGGTATGAATTTGACCCCAGGGATTTGGGTTAGAACAGTTCTTAAATGTTTGGGCTTGATGTTTTCTATCACCATGATCTTTGATGACTCTTTTGTATCCTTGGTTGATTTCCAAGACATTATTAACTACAAATGATATCTTTACATTGGGGTACCACCAGGTTATTAATATAGCTTCTTGTCAATGTCAGCTGTTATGCTTACAAAATATATGATGTTTTTTCATCAAACACACAGGTAATTAAAGGGAAAGTAAGTTTTGTTTTTTTTTTTTTCTTTTTGGTCTTTTTCTTCTTTGACTGACAAAAGTTCATCTGTTTCATGCAATCTTTATCATTTAAAGCCAGGCAACCCCTGTCAGTATTTTGTTCTTCTTTTTGGATGTGAATAATAACTGCTATTCACAGAGCAGTCCTGTTGTTAGGTCAGTACAACCTATGATTCCCAAGCCTGGGTCTTCATCAGCATCTCCTAGGGAAGGAGCTTCTCAAACCTCCTTGTCGGTATAGGCCATGTAGAGAAGGATCAGTGAAGGAATAATGTTCAGTGAGGCCTCCTGTGTGTGGCCTTTCACTGCCTACAGCATTATGGTTTTGAGAGAGAGGGAGGCCTTTGGCAAAATTCTGATTGTTGTGAATACCCTCTTAAGATAGTCCATTTTTCAAAGGGCTTTCCTATTCATAATTTTCTTTGATCTTACTATTTCTCCACTGGAAGGGGGATGGAGAACTGGATCTTTTCCCATTTTATGTCTCATAAAAGAGAACCAACAAGAAAAGTTGAATGTACAAATGTGATATATAGATCTTTAGCCATGCAATGGTGATCATTCATAGTTTCCCGAGTTCAAGCTTAGATTCTCATTCTATCTCTGGTTGCAAGATGTAAAACTGGCTTATGTGATTCCTCTTGCTGACAACTGCATATAGGATTTGGGGGCCAAGTTACACATATTTGACTTTCTGGTTAGCAGTGATTTAGAAGCTAAATGGAATATTTTAAAAATGATCAATAGACCTTTGCCTTACATTATATGCAAAATTAAATCAAAATGAATCACAGGCTTCAAAGTAGAAGTTAAAGCTATAGAACTCATAGAAAAAAGCACAGTAATAAACTGGTGACTTTGCATTAAGAAATAGTTTCTTAGATACACCAAAAGCATATGTGACAAAAGAAAAAATACATAAATTGGACTTCATCAAAACTAAAAACTTTTAAGCTTCAAACGATGCCATCAAGACAGTGAAGACAGCCCACCCAATGGGAGGAAACTTTGCATACATGCATATATCTGATAATAGACTTATATCTAGAATATATAAAGAACTGCTAAAACTTAACCATGACAAGATAAATAACACAGTTATAAAATGGGCAAAGACTTTGTGGGGTCCTTTCCAACACCAACAACCAATTCTCCACTCTCTGACACCAACTGGGTGTCCACCAATTTAATTCAATTTTGATACTACCTGCCTGGAGATAGCATCGGAACCTACAAGTTAAAGGACTCAGTCCAACAAGACTGCCTCCACTGCAGATACCAGTTGTCAGTCTCAAGTCACCCATGTTTCTGACCAGTCAGGTATCAACTGGGGGTTCCCACAACCCTCTCCTCAGATTTGATAATTTGCTAGAATGGCTCTTAGAACTTAAGAAGGCACTTCACCTACGTTTGCTGGTTTATTATAAAGGATATAAATTAACAGCCAGATGAAGAGGTTCACAGGAAAAGATCCCAAAGGGTCTTGAAAAAAGCAACATCTATCTTTTTGTGGAATTGGGCTATACCATTCTCCTGGCACAAGGCTATGTTCACCAACTCAGGAGCTCTCTGAACTCCACCGGTTAGGGCTTTCTTTTTATGTAGGTTACGTAACATAAACATGATTAATTAAATCTTTGTAATTCAACCTCCAGCCCCTCTACCCTCCAAAGGCCAGGAATGTGGCTGAAAATTCCAAACTTCTAATCATGCCTTGGTCTTTCTTGGGATCAGTTGTGATCCTCAGGCTATCTAGGGCCTCCCAGCCACCAGTCTTGTCATTAGCATATAAAAGATACTTATCTCTGTGGCCTTTCCAAGGGTTTCAGGCAAAGAATTTTTTTTCTTTAATACTGCAAATTTAAAATTAACATTTGTCCAAGAAGACTTGCAAATGCAAATAGGTACTTGAAAGATGCTCAACATCACTAGTCTTTAGGAAAATGTAAATATAAACCAGAATGAGATACTACTTCATACCCAAGAGAATGGCTGTAATAAAATGATAGACAATAATCAATGTTGGAAAGGATGTGAAGAAATTGGGACCCTCATTCATTGCTGATGGGAAGGTAAAATGGTACAGTTACTTTGGAAAACAGTTTGGTAGTTCCTCAAATTGCTAAATATTGTTTCCATACTTCCCAGTAATTTCATTCCTAGGTATAATCCAAGAGAAATAAAAACACGCCCACACAAAAGACTTTGACACAGATGTGCAAAGTGGCATTACCAACAATAACCAAAATATGAAAAGAACACAGATGTCCATAAACTGATGAATGGGCAAATAAATGTTGTATATTCATACAATAGATTATTATTTGGCAATAAAGCAGAATGAACTACTGATGCATGCTACAACATAGACAAACCTTAAAAATATTATGGTAGGTGAAATAAGCTGATCAGAAAGGACCACATGTTGTATGACTCCACTTAAATGAAATAATATCTATAAACAGAAAGTAAGTGACCAGTTGTCTACTGCTGGGGCAAAGGCAGAAATGGGAAGTGACTGCTTTTGGGTAAAGGGTTTCCTCCTGGGATGTTAAACATTCTAAATTGAAGATTGTAAGGGTGGTCCACAACTCTGTGAATACCACTGAATTATACACTTTGGGTGAATTTTATGATATGTAAATTACCTCTCTATAAAAGTTTTTTTTTTTTTAAATCAACAGATGGTACCTACCAGAGTTGGGCTATCACAACAAAGGTTAGGGATACAAAATTAAGTCTTCAAGCACTGTAATTCCTTCTGATGAATTTGATCAACTAGAACTTGAAGTCAGCTCTCCTTATAAATAAACAAAACTGCTGCTCTAAGAGCTAATTGGCAATATTACAAATATTGGCTTTGCCAGGAAGCAAGAAGTCACGGTAATTTGTAAATTAACAGCCAAAATATACTGATAAATTGTATTTGAGAGGGTTTTTTTTTCCCCCTCCCTGCTTATATACGTAGCTTATTTTCAAGCAAATAAAATGCTTAATACACCTGGAAAAAACAACTGTAACTTTTGCCTTTTGTACAAAATCTCAAATTAAGAAAAAATATGAAAAAAAATGCAGAGCACCATGATTTTGTTTGTAGGTTTTTGTTTACCTGCTTAATATTTAAGAAACACAATAAATCCTATTTACTAGTATGTTAGTTTTCTAGGGCTGCCGTAACCAAGCACCACAGACTGAAGGGTCTGAATAACAAAACTATTGCCTCAGTGTTCTAAAGACTAGATATCTGAGATCAAGCTTTTGGCACTGCCCTGAGCAGGGCTGGTTTCTTCTGAGGGCTTAAGAGAGAATGCGTTCTTTTTTTAAAAAATATTTTATTTATTTATTTGACAGACAGAGATCACAAGTAGACAGAGAGGCAGGCAGAGAGAGAGGGGGAAGCAGGCTCCCCGCTGAGCAGAGAGCCCGATGTGGGGCTCGATCCCAGGACCCCAAGATCATGACCTGAGCCAAAGGCAGAGGCTTTAACCCACTGAGCCACCCAGGCACCCCAGGGAGAATGCATCCTATTTTTCTCTTATAGCGTCTCATAGCTTCAGTGTTCCTTAGCACATAGATGGCCTTCTCTCTGTCTCCACAGTGTCTTCCATCTATACATGCCTGCCTCTGTGTCCAGTTTCGCCTTTCTTGTAAGGGCACAATCATATTGAATTTGGTGCCATTCTCATGACCTTAAATTGGTCATCTGCAAAGACTCAATTTCCAGATAAAGTCCCATTCACAAGTACTGAGGGTTAGGACTTCATCATCTTTTGTAGGAACACAATTCACCCCATAACACTAAATCACATCCTAGGATTTGTATTTTTTTTATATTCCTTTGGCCTAGCTGCATTTATAATTTTCATTGATGGTATCCATTGGAACGGGGCAAGAAGATGGTCGCTTAAGTTCATCCTTGTATTAAGTGAACTTTGTGTACACCCTTTGATTGACATGGTTGTTTTACATCTGGTGACTTTCAATAAAAACCACATGAAAAATACTCAATGTTCTATGTCTGCAGAGAAAAATAATGGGAATGATTATATAATTAGGAAGTTTGATCATCCTTGGTTTTGTGTCACTTATCTCCAGAATGCTGCTTTTATGGATTGCCGAGAAATAAGTGTGTGTATATGTGTATGTGTGTGTTACTATTTCTTAGATCTATTCAGCCTGTAGATAGAGGATAAAGAGTACAAGGATAAAGCAAATTTACCATATTCACACACTTATTTAAAAGAAAAAGAGAACTTGAAGTCACTTCTGATCATAAGTGGTTTGAACCAGAAATGAATTACTCCAAGTGTAGGCAGTGATGTTTTCTTTAGCAGTTGGTACTTTGGCTAAAAATAAATCAGTCAAAAACCAGAAAGAGAAGGTAAGTAAGGTCTGTGAAGAAACCTAAACGACATTCTTTCTGGGAATGGATCATTCCCATTAGTGTATTAACATGTTCTCCATTCTCTCTCACATATACATATGAACATATATGATACATACATATAACTAGGCCTCAGTTTTCCTCTAGCTCTTCTCCCATTTCTTTGCCCCTTTGCTAGTGAAATTCCCTAAAGGAGAAACTTTTTCAAGTTTTGCTTTTTGTTCGTTTGTTTTTCCCTCCCTCATTCTCTCTTGAAGTCTCTCTAGTCAGGCTTCTATCCCAACCCACTTTTGTGAAGGTCAGCAACAACTACCACATTCCTAAATCCAATGGACACCTGCTAGTTCAGCACTTACTCATCAGAACTTGAGCACATGTGATCACTTTCCCTTCCTCGAAACCCTTTCTTTGCTTGGCTTCCAGAATTCCACTAGTTCCTGTTTTTTTCTTTCTTCACTGATCATTCCTTCCTGTCTCTGTGGGATCCTCTTCATCTCCCTGATCTCTCAACTCTGAAGTGCTCCAGGCCTCTGTCTTTGAATTTGACTTGTGTCTACACCCCCTCCCTGAGGGATCTTATCCAGGGTCAGGCCTAAAATATTACCTGTGTGCCATCAACTCCCAAATTTATATCCTCAGCCCAGACCTTCCTCTTGAACTCCATACGCCTATGTCTGACTACCTATTCAACCAACTGAGCCACCCAGGCGTCCCTGTCTGACTACCTATTCAAGAGCATCAACACTTAGATGTTTTATTGGCATCTGAAGCTTAACATAGCCAAGACTGAAATCTCAATCAGCTCTTCCTTCCCAGAGTCTCCACATCCATCACAGACAACGCCATCCCCCTTTGGTGCTTTATTTCAAAACTCTTGGGACACCTGGGTGTCTCAGTCCTTAAGCGTCCGCCTTCAGCTCAGGTCATGATCCCAGGGTCCTGGGATCGAGCCCCACATTGGGCTCTGCTCCACAGGAGGCCTGCTTCTCCCTCAACCACCTCCCCCCCTGCCTGCTTGTGTTCCCTCTCTCACTGTGTCTCTCTCTGTCAAATAAATAAATAAAATCTTAAAAAAAAAGAATCTTGGGGCACCTGGGTGGCCCAGTTGGTTGAGCAACTGCCTTTACTCAGGTCATAATCCTGGAGTTACGGAATGGAGACTCGTATCCAGCTCCCTGCTCAGTGGGGGATCTGCTTTTCCCTCTGCCCTTCCCCTCTCATGCTCTCTCTCTCAAATAAATAAATAAATAAACAAAATCTTTTTTTTTTTTTTTAATCTTGGAGTCTTTGCCCCTCTCACATTCCATATGTGATCCATTAGCAAATCCTGTTGGCTCCACACTGAAAATATATGTAGAATGTTAACTGTTTCCCGTCTCCCATCACTATTGTTTCCATCATTTTTCATCTAAACCTCTAAATGGCTCTTCCTGCTTCTGCTTTTGCTATCCTTTCTCCAGAACTCGTCTAAACACAGAAGCCACAGGGATCCTTCAAAAGTATAAGTCAGAGTAAATCGCTCCTTCTCAAAACCCTCCGATGATTTTCTGTCTTATCGGCGGTAAAAGCCAAAGTCATTACAATGGCCTATAGCTGCTACATCTGTGGCCCCTTCCCCTCATTTCCCTGATACTATTCCCTGCTGTCTCCCTCACTCAGCTCCAGGCACACTGGCCTCCTTGCTACTTAGAACTTGTCAGATATGCTCAGGGCCTTTAATACCAGCAGTTATCTTTGTCTGGAAAGCTCTTGCCCCATATATGTTCATGACTTATTCCCCGAACCCCTTGGTTTTTTGCTCAAATGGCACCTACTAGGTAAGACCCACCCTGCCCATATGATTTTAAGTTACCACTCCCAAACACTGGCTTCTGCTTTTCCTCCTCTCTGCTTTATTCTTCTCTGTAGCATTCATTGCCATCAAATACGCTGTCTCTCTTACTTATTTTATTAATTGTTCCTACCCTCCCAGAAGAATGTATGCTTCTAGGAGATAGAGATTCTTGTTTTGTTCACTGCTGTATTCTCAGTGCCTAGAATAGTGAGTGACATAGAGTAGGGAGTAAGTAAAAACTTTCTGAATGAATGAATGAATAGTTCTTAACGTTTTCTGGTTCATAGATCTGTGAAGTATTTTAAGATTTGATGAAACCTATGGAAATTTTCCAGGGAAAAATAAATGCTATATGTACATGCTTTGGTACCTAAAGTCTGAGGTCAGTATATACCCCGAAATACATCCAGGGACCCTTTGCCTTCCTAAGAACTCCTGGGTTATCATCTCTGGCCCAGAAAAAGGGGTAAAATGTGAAACCAACTCTACTGTTTTCTGTTTCATGACTGCTATTCCTACTACACAAGTTTTCTTTGTTCATTTTGCTACTGGGCCCTTAATATTGAATTTTAGAAAGGTGAAGGTCATTTTTTTTTTTTAAAGAAAGCTATGTAGCTTTCTCCCTGGACCGCACCCCCACCCCAACCCTAAGTGCTCATTTTCCTTTCTCTCATCTCTTCCCAAGGCATTTCTCTTACTTGCATAAACTTTAAAGAGGAAATGACTACAAGGTCGTGATTGGAGGAGGCTTAAGTAAATGGAGCAGGAGTGAAAAAATTTTAATTCCTACCTTCCCCATTTCAAGCTCCGCATTCCTCAAGTAGGTGCCCTCATGGATTAAACAGCAAATGGTGCCTTTGTGGCTGAGAAGTTCTGTGAGAGCAGAATCTTGCCCTCAGCACTTCCCAAGGAAAATGTGAATTAAGGATTTATGGATGCCCATGTTTCCACTAGAAAGATTTGAAGATCCAGACTTACATGCTGGGATCTCAGCTTGATTAAAGGCTGCGGAGAAGCTGATACAGTAAATAGTCGGCTATCGGTGGACTCATATTTCCTGCTAGAGATAAACCAAGGCTTGTGCTATAAAGCAATCAGTGAGCATTGCAGTGGCTGATTCAGCACTCTGCCCTCTACTGTGCTGGTACCTTCTATTGGAAATGGCCTCAAAATTACAAATGTTGTTCACTTTAAAGATGCAGGACGTGAATCAGATTCAGGAGTTGAATCTCAGTCGGATTAGTTCCTTCATGTAAGCACCTGGTCACTTTCCCCATGTTGCAGTATAAAACAATCTTGGATGGTTTTATTTCTGTGAGCCCTCATCAATGCCATTTATCTGGAAATCCAGCTCAAACCCTGGGAGAAGTGTGCAGATTTCTAAGCAAACTTGCTTGGCAAAAACTTTGCCCTGGCAAAGAGAGTGTTTGAGCTCCATGTATGTACCTGCAAATGCCAGACTTCAGGAGAGGGGCAGTCACAGGAATAATCCAACTTAACTCACTTATATTTGACTTTGAAATTCATCATATGCCTCAGATTCTTGCTAATTTTTTATGATAAAATTTTTTGGGGAATGTGTGAAGGCTAATTGTAAGAGATATATTTCTTTGGGCTCGTATTGCATAATGGATATAAATCAGCTGCATTGGACAATCCATGTGGATACTGAGCAGTAACCATTGTTTCAGTTTAGAGCTTGCTACTCACTGTGGGGTCCTAGAGTAGTAACATCAGCATGCCCTAAGAGCTTTTTTGGGAGGGAGATTGTAGAATCCTGCCCCACACCTAATGAATCGGAATCTATATTTTAACAAGATCTTCAGGTGATTCATTTTCATTTTGACTTTTTGGAGAAGGTCGGTTAAAGCTCTGGTTTCCAAACATGGCTGTACTTTGGAATACTTTACTGGGTGCTACAGTCAGAGAGCCTGATTCTATTGATATAGGGTTCAATTTGGTATGATAGGGTGATTCCAAGCTCTCCAGGTGACTGTAATGTGTAGCAGTTTGAGAGCTCCTGGTTTAGAATAGAAGCAGAACGCATCTCACGTTGGTGAGATTTACAACATACTTTCAGTGGCTTACCTGGCATTCTATCAGACACAGTTTCCCTTTGAGTTTTATCTATTTATATGGTATTAGCAGACTTCTGACTCACGAAAGAGAAGTTATGATCACTTTAGTTACCACTTTATCTATCTTATCTGCCTATTCAAAAATGGGCAGATTACTTTTACTTCATATGGGTATTCTAGAATAGTCCAAAGATTTAATTTGAATCTCATTTCCTAATATGCTTTTTTTTTTTTTTTTTATTAGTTAGAGAGAGAGAGAGCGAGCACAGGCAGAGGCAGAGGGAGAAGCAGGCTCCCTGCCGAGCAAGGAGCCCGATGTGGGACTCGATCCCAGGACGCTGGGATCATGACCTGAACCGAAGGCAGCTGCTTAACCAACTGAGCCACCCAGGCATCCCTCCTAATATGCTTTTAAAGAGAAAGGTATAGTCGAAAAGATTGCCTTCTAAGCTCCCACCAATGCTATGCAGTACTTGTTCCTGCCTCTCTTAAAGCAGCAAAAGCTAGGATTCCAAAAGGGTAAATAACATCCCAAGTTGCACAGCTGGCTACCGGAAAAGCCAGTGTTTGGATCTGGCACTTGAATAGGCTTTATCTGATTCTTAAAGCTCACACTTTCCCACTCCCCCACATTGTTTCCCAAAAACCTTAGCTGTGTATGATTAATAGCAACTTTAAAAAAAATTATGATTTACTTTTTGTGTACTCTTTTTTATATGTAATTTTTTAAAAAAATTCATGTAAGCCATTCCACTAACTGTCACTGAATAAAGATAGCGTATATCCTATGGTGCTGATTTAAAATAGTAATAAGCAAACAAACAAGTTAGGGGAACTAAGGATGGTTTGAGGAGCACAGGGTTTTGAGATGCTTGCTAAGTAGAGTAGCTTGGGAGGATTTCCAAGAGGCAGAGGCTTCACCAAAAGCTGTTGTTCTGGTCAGATAGAGGGAAGGGACAGAGGAAAGATGAGTCCTAAGAAAAGAAAGGGAAAAAGGGCTGCTATGGAAAACATTAAAATTCTTTCAGATTACACAGAGCAGCAGATGGCACAATGTAAAGGACAAACGGATTAACTTGCTGTGATGTTTGGTGTCCACTTCATAGCCAACCGTAAAAGGCACTTGGATCAATTGGGAAAGCATAGACTTTGTTAAATGATAGCTTCCAGAACATGCCATCTGTGGTCTCTGCCTGTTCTTATTGCCTGATGAAGACTGGAATTGCTCTGCCTGAAAAAGAAAATTCTTTCATCTGGTTGTTTTTCTTATTCTTTTGAATTATTTTCAGAGATGGAATTTGTGTATATCTGAGAAGGACCTTGGCTTCAAAACATTTCTGCTCTCAGTGGTTTCATATGTCTCCACAGCATCATACTGAGAGATTGTTAGCAAAGAGGCAGCTTTGTGGATTTGTTGATTCATTCTTTTATACAGAGGGGGTATCTTCTGGCATCATATAGGGTTCTAAACATTGTACAGAAATCCTGAAAAGGAAAAAAAAAAAAAAAGAGAAATCCTGGTAGGTGAGTTCTTGCCCCATGTTCTAATCACCATTTCTCCTCTCAATCACTATGATTACCTAAAGTCTACAGAAGCAGCAATCTCCCTACCTCCTCACTTCCTCTGGCTTCCCATGTCCCCCCTCAATATTCCTTTATCTCCCTAATGTCCGTTGCCTTCTACTTTATCTTCATTGTTTATCTTAATTAGATCCCTAAATACTATACTTTCCCCTGGTCATTTTTTCTTCTCCCATTTTTTTCCTCCCTGTGAATTGCCCCTCTTCCCCATTATCTTTTTTGATTAAGAAATTTCCTCTGGGGCGCCTGGGTGGCTCAGTGGGTTAAAGCTTCTGCCTTCGGCTCAGGTCATGATCCCAGGGTCCTGGGATTGAGCCCTGCAACGGGCTTTCTGCTCGCTGGGGAGCCTGCTTCCTCCTCTCTCTCTGCCTGCCTCTCTGCCTGCTTGTGATCTCTCTCTGTCAAATAAATAAATAAAATCTTTAAAAAAAAAAAAAAAAGAAATTTCCTTTCAGGGGCGCGTGGGTGGCTCAGTAGGTTGTGTCCAACTCTTGATTTGGGCTCAGGTCATGATCTCAGGGTCAGGTCATGGGATCGAATCCCATGTTGGGGCCTGCTTGGGATTCTCTTTTTCCTTCCTGCCTCTTCCCTGCCTGGGCCCCCGACTTATGTTCTCTCTCAAAAAAAAAAAAAGAAAGAAAAAAGTTTTCTTTCAACTTTATATACTTAAAACTGTGATGACTAGGCCAGGGGTTAAATAGAAGTTTATTTTCATGTAGTCTAAATTTATGAAAGATCTGCTAAGATACTCAATTAACAACAGTGAATTCCTGGAGGATATTTAAAGTGTCATAGACTGGATCTTCTGTTCCACAGAAACATCATTTATGTATAATTGCAGAGTAAGAGGAGGGTACTCCTTTAACTAGCAGTGCTCTGGGAGTGGGAATGCACTTTTGGCAATTTAAGTGGGTAAATTTTCAGGATGAGGGATTGCCGAGGCTTTGAGGGAAGTTTGGAATCTTTGGCCCTACCCACTAAATGCCAGCGGTGCCAACTGAGTCATTTGGCAACCAAAGACATTCACACAGCTTTCCAAATGAAATGGAAAGTCTTATTATATTGTGGCATTCGTATTCATTAAGTTCTTTAAAACTGTACCAGTATTTAGATAGCTATCCCATATAATTCATTCGTATTTCTTACAGTTACTGTAAAATAATTACACATACATACATATATTTGAGCATGTCAGTGTTGAAGATCAAGTAACAGGCTGTTGCTTCAAGAAATGGCATATAAAACATTCTACTTAAAAGCAAAAAAAAGTTGTCTTGAGTACTTAGATGTTATCCTCCCATTCTTCTGTCCAATCCTCTTAAGCAAGCCCAATTGTTCCTACCCTGTAGTAATTTATAATATGAAGAATATTTTTCTACCTTATAGTTTTAATGATTAAGTACATGAATGTGTTAAAAGACTCGGAAACAATTTGAACACCGGTGTTGTCTAGGCGATAAGGAAGAGAGCTGCCTACCCCATCCCCAATGTACTAGCAACCACATCTCACTGACTACATTCATGCCTGTAGGAATGTGAGGCTCTCTGAACATCAGTATCAGCCTCAAGCATGACACAGTTCTTGTAGATGTTGGATTGTAACACTTTGCCTTTCAAAACAGGGACTTAAATTCAGTCAGAACTCATGTGTGGCAGTGCTTCTGGAAACATCTCCAAACAAGGCATAATGCAGGATTTAAGCTCCTATTTCAGATGGCCTGAAGCCTAACCTGAAGAAACACATGAGTTTGATCATTAGCCTTTCTTGTGATGAACTCCAGCAATTATTTATATGCATTTTGTTAGAACTTCTCCAACCATTGCGAAGAGAATAAAAGAATAAAAGGAAATTGATTCTTATTATAGCAAGTAAGATTCAGATTAAATATGAAACATACACACGGAATCCGGCTGTGAATGTGGTTAAATATGATGAAAATGGAGACCAAATTGTTTTCTTTCTCTATGTAGATGAGATTGGCTCTGAACTAGGAAGCATTTTGTTGTCAGGTGAATAGAGCCTAAATGTGATGCTTGCCTCTAGCCTGGGGAAGGCATCCATGCCCTCACCAGGTCAAGTTTTGATCCCCTGCTGTGTCTGGGTTGCAGGTGGGAAAGAGCCCCCTCCCTTTCATGAGATGAGTTAACCTACAGTTCACAGTGGCCACATTCCTGGGAAAACAACTTGTCAAGAGAAATTATTAAAGAGAGCCTTATCTGACTTCAATGCTGCCCAATTGGTGAATTATATTTTTAGAGCAAACAGTTTAAATTCTAGAGATTGAAATTGTGCTGCTTACTGACTGCCTGGGTGATTTGGCATGAAATTTAATTTGCTTTAACATGCATGGGGGTAAGCAGAGGGGCATTAATTTCACATTTGAGAGTTGCTGTATTACTTTGGAAATAACCAAGGTCTCGGTGTAAGAGTTTGCTTTCATTTCCCTTCTTCAGAACAAGTATGATGCTCTAGCCAAACTCAGTTCCCCAGTCTACTTGTCTGGGCAAATTTTTCTTTTCTCTGTGATTCTCATTTTTTTTTCTCACCTTGATATTAATATTAATTGAGCACTTACTACATGTTAGGCATTTATTTAACTGATCATCTAATTAACACTCAACCCACTTAGCATCTTTGTTATATATTTGTGGAAAGTTGGTATCTCCTGGTCCTTCCCCCTTATCTTTCCTATACTTGGAGGGTTACTGGGAACATCTCCTCTGTCAAGGTTCTTCATCTTTTTCTCTCCTGTTTTCCTTCCATATTACCCTTGATTCAAACCCTGATGCATGTTGAATGAGCCTAGTTGCAAGAGAGAACTTTAGGGTCAAGGGCTGTTTCTTGAAAATTTTTGTTACGTAGGGATCCAGCTTTCAAGATGCTAAGTTCGTCCTCAGAGTCCCATCTCTTTAAACTTATTCATAAGTTCAGGCTGACCTAAGCTGAAAATTTGTAGGCTGATAACAACAACCACAACAATGAAACGTTGCGGGTTTATCAATGTCTTGAACCTCTGTAGAGAGCTGAATGAATAAGCCATTTTATATGCTTGAGGCTAGTGAAATGTAATGAATATTGAAGATTTTTAAGCTAGAGGTCTTCCTTGCTCACTAATCTGTAAGTGCCCCACATAATTTCCACTGGTCGGGGTTTACATCTCACTGTAAACTCAACTTCACTTGGTCATTGGAATGCTGACCTGTAGCTCTTGATTTATACTGGGTTTGATATTGGGTAATTCCCAGGCTTTGAAAACTTGAATTAAATGCTAATTGTGCTTGCAGTAAATGTTTTAATAGGCCTCTCCTTCAGTGGTAAATATTCCTTCACTGGGATCTTTCGGTAGATACTTTTCTTATAACAGTTGTAAAGGGATGCTTGCTTGGCCTCCCAAAGATCCTCTTAGTTTATCACTTTGCATGTTTAGTGGATGCTGGCATGATTTATTATTTAATGGGTTATGGAAATATGCCATTTCTTAAAATGATAATACTGTAAAGTATCTCAGGAGAGCTGTGTGCTTCATCTAATTAAGCTGTTTTGAGTTGATTATGAGACAAAGGTATCTTCGGTTGATCTTATTGCATGGAATAACAGGCAATAGGGATATTGTTAGCTTCTTCCTTACAATATATGTCACCCTACTGTAATTCACCACAAATGATACCGGATCTAGAGCTGATTTTTTTTTTTTCTTTTAAGATTTCAGCAAATATGTTCTTTTTGGAAAGTTAAGTTCATTACTTCTATTAGGACGGTACGGGTATCAGTGCTTCAGAAGGCAATCTCTACTGAGTGTTCAAAACATTTAAATGTGATGATGTCTTTTAAAGGAATCTAGTTAATTGTCCCACCAAAATGATGAGGTCCTAAAGAATCTTTACCATAGCCAGAATTATCTTCCTCATTGTTCAGTAGCATTTCCCTCACTCTCCGTTGAGATTCTCAAGTCTCTGATAAATAGCAAAATAAGCAGCTGGGGGAGGTGGTTTTATTTTTAATCAGTAAAGGACAAAATTTAGTCATGACAGCACAAGACTAAACAGAACACCCCAAGAACTATTACTGTTTTCTATCTTAATGGAATTATGGGGTAATTTGCCATAGGTGTGATTAAAAGTACAACTGTCTTCCTTTTTCAGAAATTTGACATACCACCCTGGTTAGAATCTTGTTAACTCTTCCTTCTTATATAGCCTAGCCATGTGCTGGGCTACAGTATGCTCTGTTACACTGAATAGATTTAAATTAAAATAACTACAATGCAATCAAAGACCACAAGCCCCCTAATTCAAGCTCTTTATTCCTTCGTGTCACTGTGGGGGAAATTCTGAATAAGTAAGTAAGTCAAGGGACAGATTTTCCAGGACTACCTCTGCCTAACATATTTACCAGGTGACCTCAGAAGAGGGGCATCCATATCATTACAAAACAATGATTATGCACAGTTCTACCTAGTGCACTGAGCTGTTGCCAAGATCAAATGAGATAACCTTGGTGAAAGTGCTTTATAAACTCTAATGGCATTACGCTCTGAAAATGTGACGTTATTTAATGTCCTGGAGCAGCAAGGTACTAAATAATATCTCAGTGGCTTGAATTAATACAGTTTCCAAAAGAGCCTAATGTAGGAAATTGCTTAAACATGAAAGAATTTCATTCCACACAGTGTTCACCGACTGACACAGCCTTTCTGTGCTCCAGGAGATATATTCATAGCAAGAAAGGAGGAAGCTGGTTGGCGGGGTAAATGGAGGCAAATGAAACGGTTTCTGTTGGAAAGAGCAGCCCCTGAGAGTTTCATTAGAGCAGTTAACCTTACACCTGGGCCACATTTGGAGCTTCCATTTCTTAACCTTCCACGAATGAGTCTTTTGCACCTCTTCAGTTGTGGCCATCTAGCTTCAGAAGTGTTTATACCAGGACACTTCATTGAAAGAAAGGGAAATGAAAGTGCTGTGACTGAAGGATAAAGGGGGTTGAATTATATAAGGGAGGAGGGATGAGAGGGGGATAAGTGAGAATAAGATACATTACAGAGGAGAGGAGAGGAGAAGATATAATTGTGGTGCTTGATTTGAAAAGCCTTTTTGGCCATTGTTACCATGATCAAAGCACTCATCTAGGGGTGCAGAACTAGAAAAAGCAGTGAGTCACATGCCTCCCTCGTCCACTGTTGTAAACAGATGCATCTGCAGTGTGTGCAGATTTCTGGGGACAGACTTCTGAGAGGGCAAAGGTATAACAAAGCACAAACAGGGGCTGCATGGGTGGCTCAGCTGTTAAGCATCTGCCTTCCGCTCAGGTCATGATCCTGGGGTCCTGGGATCGAGCCCCCCATAGGATTCCTGCTCAAGGGGAAGCCTACTTCTCCCTCTCCCACTCCCCCTGACTGTGTTCCCTCTCTCACTGTTGTCTCTCTCTGTCAAATAAATAAGTAAAATCTTTAAAATAAAGCAACAACAACAAAAACAAAGCACAGATAGGATCACCAATGTTGTGAGGGCTGTGAAAGTAAATGGAAAAGGGAGTATCTGAAGGAAATTTGAGAAGTCTTAGGGAAGATAGAATTTTCCATAGTTCAAATATTTGAACTCATGCCTTGGGCATGGGTAGAAGTATAGGGAAATATGTTGCCAAGGCAACATTTGGATGATCTTATCTAATGAACAGAACTATTCTTTGGACGTGGTAAAGTGTAGATCAGTGTTTCTCAAAGTCAGGAGCTGATACTGCTGGTCTGAAGATGGCCATGAGGGTCTGGATAGTCCATGTTACTCACAGAGAGGATCTGGTTACATGCATGAGGCTAAGCTGCCAAGGGTAGGAGTCAGGGATTACTGCATTGGATAACAAGGTACAGGAAAGGTTCAGATGTCTCTTTCAACATGAAACCTCTCTAACTGTATTAACTTGAAGCTTTCTGTATATTGGTTTATTGACTACTCCCTATATTACCTAAGTCCTCAGCAGGTCTTTCCTGTTGAAGGTGGTCCTAATTTTCCTTAGTACACAAGGAATACATTTAGTGGGAAGGTTGGTGTAATTTGTCATTTATTTGTCTATATCCAAGTGTCCAGGGCACAGATATGGACAGGGTAAGGGCTCATTTATGATATAAGAGAAGACACGTGCTATTTGGTTTAGGACATTCTGGTTTCTACATTTCACTATGACCCTTCTTAATTGTAGCAGACACTCCTCTATGCCTACCACTAGCTCATTTTCTTTTTTGTCCTTTCTGATAACACTGTACAGGTTGTCAGTGTGCTTGGCTCAAAAAGTTGACTTTCTAGATTTCCTTGCTGCTAGGAATGGTCCCATGATCATATTCTGGTCAATGAAATGAAAGCAGAAGCCTTCTAGGAGAGATACTGTTTTTCTCATTGAAAAGCCAGCATGTTCTTCTTGCTCTTTTCTTGTCCCTTTTATGCCTGGAATATGGACACAGTGTCTGAAAGTTCAGCAGCTCCCTAGTGATGATGAGGACTGGAGCTACTTTTGGAGAATTTTGGAAACTCTGACTTCTGTGAGCTTTTGTGCTAATCCTCAAAAGTCTTCCTAAACAACTTCTTGTTATGTAAGAAGAATAAATGCCATACTGTTTAAGCCACTCCTTGGTGCTACGTGTTGCCATATATTGTCCAGATGGATATCCTCACAATTGCCATGCTCCAGGAAGGAAACTTACTGTCATTTGAGTTTGAACAACTCAACATCCTAAGTTATCAACAGAGATACTTGGTTACATGTGATGATTTTTAAATTTTTTCACATTGGACTTACTTTTCTTTCTTCTTGGAACTCTTCTATGATTCTTTAAAAAGTCTCGTTTTCAATGAACATTAAACTGACATTTCTAATTAGGCAGAACAATTGGTACTGTCCTGAGGTTAAAAAAAAAATGACATCCATAGAAAGTGAACATTTGCCTTCCATGGTCTATAATACTGGGTAAATAGTACAGTCACATTGTTCACCTTTTTTCCCCCCAAAAAGTATTTCATTTCTTCATCCATCCATTTCACTCTTCAAAATAATCACTGTCCTCCACTGAAGCCCTCTTTATCCTTAGTAACTCTCTTATGTCAATTATGTAATAGTTTGGCCCCTTTTGGCTTTTGTTTCTCTTTGCTTCTTTTCTCTCTGCAAAGCAGCCTGCAGAGCAATAAGATAGGGAACATGCCTGCTGGGCCCGATTTTCTTCTTTAAAATAGCTTTGGCCACTGGGTAGCGATAAAAGGAGTCGGCTCATTGCAGAAGCTAAAAGCCAGGTAAGTGTATTTAGCCCCACATTGGTGCAAAGGTGAATTTTGCACAGAAAGCCAAATCTGAATTTGGTTTGAATATAAACAGGGGAGCAGCAGGACTGGGTGGAGACATCACCATACCCAGACTCAGATGACCAGGAACTCAAGCCTGCTGATTCTCCATGTTAATCCTATAAGTGATGTGGTCCCGGGCCAATTTCTTAGTCTCTGTGGGCCTCATTCATAAAAGGAATGGTCTCTAAAATTTCTTCTAGCTCAGACATCCTGTGCTATTTTCATTCCATAAATACTTTTTGTACCTTCATGATGGGTCAGGGATTATCCTAATGATAGAGATGAAACTACCTAATGTAGTCTACAGAAAGAAGAAGGCACCAAAGTTTAAGAGTCCAGAGAATAGGAGTGAACAGAAAGCAGACTCTCTTGGGGTGATAGGAGGAAAACAGAAGGGGAAATAGAAACATTATTAAAATGGGCCTCACTTCCACATCTTCAGTGAAGACTTCTTGGACCACCGCACTCTTCATTGATCTTACGTTCCAGGGAATCCCAAAGCATTTCTGTCGGCATCATTTTTCAGCACTTATCAGCCACATGTGTTAGGAAATCTCTTTCTGAGCATTTTCTTGTCTTCTCAACTAGGTTGAGAACACTTACAGGTCACATACTTCTGTAAAGCTGCATCAAAGTACTTCTGCAAATGAAGTATTAAATAAATCAGGCAAGTGCTTTGGATCTCTTCACAAAGCTAGAGGCATAGGAAGAAGTCACAAAAGGTGTTTAACATTTATGGAATGAGCATAGATCACAGGAAGATGGGAATGATAAAAGTTAGCTGGGAGTGTTAACTTCAGACAGGCTGACCACCCATAACCAAGCACGAACCAGAAGTTATGTGAACCCATTGGGGAGTCCAAATTATGACAAAGTGAAAGGTCAGTTAAGGGCTATCTAGAAATACAGTGGTTTTCATTTATCTAATCCATGCCATGCATTTATCTTCACAGATCACAAAAGATTCACCTTAGATTTGCTTTATAGGAGGGACATTTGGAGTAGCTGGGCTTTGACAAGGAAGGAAGGAAAAGAGTAAAGGGAAGGGAAAGGATGAAAGAAGGTAGCATGATATTCTGTACTTAGGTTTTAACAATATCACAGTCTTCTGTAATTGATATTTATGTTCATATTGACCCTTCTTTGTGAGTCCTCAAAGGGCAGGGAGTCTTGCTTCTATCTTTACCTCTCGTAGTACCTATCATAGAGCTGGGCACAAACAGGACTGTTTTGGCATGTCATGTCAGAGGCATGAATAGGACTGAATTGACAGATCAATGGAACCAGTGCCTCTTCCTGCCTCCCAGACTCCCAGTGGAACAAGAAGATGAGGTGGCAGAATGTAGGGAAAAAGGAGGATCTCAAGGTCTTATTTCCTGATGCTTACATATTGAAGACAGAAGAGCCAGTATGATTCTTCTAGTCAAATCTACCCACTTTGCCCTCAAGCAATGAGAACAAAAGGCAGGGTTCAGCAACCCCTGGCTCCAAACCTTGGACCGGTTCTTAATTTATTAGATTCATATGGTTATCCATATCTCATTAAACACCTTCACAGATTTTCAACAGCTACTGCCTGACCTAGTAACTTTGCTAAGAGATACCATCACTAAGGTTGATTTTCTTATTGACACTTGGTAATATAGGATACTTTTAGGACATGAGAGGCCAGAAGTGAAATTTTGCTTTGCACATGACACCCATGATAAAGATAAAAAGGGCTGCGTAATCTCGGGTCTTCACGGATGTGGGCTCTGTGAGGGCAGAAATTGTGTCCTTCTTGTTCATTCCTTAGCTATGTGAACTGAGGCAACATCCTTAAGCTTTTGCATGTCTAACTTTTTTTTTTTTCATGTCTAACTTTTATCATCCATGAAATGTGGACACCATCAGCACCTATTTCATATAGTTGAATGAGAAGGAAATCAGTTAATGCTTACAAAACGTGTCATACAGTGCCTGACACGTAGTAAGATTCAGTGAACATTAACTATTGCTTACTGTTATAGTAACTGTTATTTCAGCCTTATACTGTGTCTGACACATATTAGATATGCAAAAATATTTTTGTTTAGTTTGTGATGCCTTAAAGCATTTTTGGAAAAGCACGTGTTTCCTTATACATCTTTAAGTAGGTATCTAAATTGTTTTCATCCTAAGTCTAATCAGCTGCAAATGATGCAGCTTCTAGTATTTTATACATGTTGATATTTTAAAATGAAACTCTTACATCATTTTTTAAATTATCTAATGGAACAGAAATAATACTATCATCCATTAAAAATATGAATAGGTTATTTTATTACATTTTCACATGTTGGATCAGTTCTTTTCCTCTTTGGATTGGGATTCCTATTCTCTCCTAGCATAGAAATTCATACAAAAAAATTATATTATGGATTTTTTTTAAACCCCCAGTTACTCTAGGACCACTTATTGAAAAGACCCTTTTTTTTTCTGTGTTAAATTGCTTTGAGGTCAATATTAAAAATAAAGTGACCATGTACATGTGGATTGATTTCTATACTCTACTTGGTTTTATTGACCTTTTTGTATATATTTATGCCAATATCATACTATCTTAATTAGTATAGCTTTACAGTAAGTTTTAAATCTGATAGAATACACTTTATTCTTTAAGATAATCTTTCCATTTCTTTGTATTGGCATATAAGCTTAGAATCAGATGATCAATTTCTATAAAAAAAACAAGCTGCTGTGATTTGATTGGGATCACATTTCATCTATAGATAAATTTCGGGAGAACTGACATCTTCTCTATGAAGTCATTTAATCTACAGGTTTGTAGTTATTAATATAGTGGTCTTAAATATCTTTCATTAAATTTATTCCTAGGTATTTGATGTTTTTGAAGCTATTGCAAAAGGTAGTAGAATAAAATATTTAAACTGGTACTTATTTTTTCTAAAATACTTATCCCAGTTGAGCTATTATTATGACATTTATAAACCCATAATTTATCAAAACAGCAAATGGCATAATTTTTTTAAAAATTTTTATTTAAATTCCAGTTATTTAACACACAATGTAATATTCGTTTCAGTAGTACAATATAGTGATTCAGCAATTCCATACATCAGCCAGTGCTCATCACAGCAAGTGCCCTCCTTAATCCCCCTCTCATATTTCACCCATACCCCACCCACATCCCCTCTGGTAACCATCAATTTGTTCTCTATAGTTAAGAATTTCTTTCTTGGCTTGCCTCTCCCTCACTTTTCTTTTTTTTTTTTTTTTTAACCTTTGCTTGTTTGTTTCTTAAATTCTACATATGATTGGAATCATATAGTATTTGTTTTTCTCTGACTTATTTTGCTTAGCATAATATTGTCTACCTCCATCCATGTCATGGCAAATGGCAAGATTTCATTCCTTTTATGGCAGAGTAATATTACACACACACACACACACACACACACACACACATATGCATATACCACATCTTATCCATTCATCAGTCAACGGACACGGGCTAGTTCCATAATTTGGCTATTGTAGATAATGCTGCTAGAAACACATGTATCCCTTTGAATTAGTACTTTTATATTCTCTGGGTAAATACCTAATACTGCAATTGCTGGATTATAGAGTAGTCAATTTTTAACTTTTTGAAGAACCTCCATACTATTTTCTACAGTGACTACACATGTTTGCATTCCCACCAACTATGCATGAGGGTTCCCCTTTCTCCACTTCCTCACCAATACCTGTTGTTTTTTGTATTGTTGATTTGAGCCACTCTGACAGGTGTGAGGTGATATCTTATTGTACTTTTGATCTGTATTTCCCTGATGATCAGTAACGGTGAGCATCTTTCCATGTGCCTGTTGGCCATCTGTATATCTTCTTTGGAAAAATGTCTATTCATATCTTCTGCCCAGTTTTTAATTGGATTATTTGGGTTTTGGGTGTTGAATTTTATAAGTTCTTTATATATTTTGGATACTAACCTCTTATCAGATATGTCATTTGCAAATATAGTCTCCCATTCCATAGATTGCCATTTAGTTTTGTTTATTGTTTCCTTCACTGTGCAGAAGCTTTTTATTCTGATGAAGTTCCAACAGTTTATTTTTGCTTTAGTTTCCCTTGCCTCAGGGGACATATCTAGCAAGAAGTTGTGAGGGCTGATGTCAAAGAGGTTACTGCTTGTGTTCTCCTCTAGGATTTTGATGGTTTCCTGTCTCACACTTCGGTATTTCAACCATTTTGAATTTATTTTTGTGTATAGTGTAAGACAGTTTCATTATTTTCCCTGTGGCTGTCCAGTTTTCCCAACATCATTTGTTGAAGAGACTTTTTTTGTGTGTATTCTTTCCTGCTTTGCCAAAGATTCATTGACCATATAGTTGTGGGTTCATTTCTGGGTTTTCTATTCTGTTCTATTGTTTTGTGTATCTATTTTTATACCAGTACCATACTGTTTTGATCACTACAGCTTTGTAATATAACTTCAAGTCCAGAATTGTGATGCCTCTAGCTTTGCTCTTCTTTTTCAAGATAGCTTTGGCTATTTGGGGTCTTCTGTGATTCCATACAAATTTTAGGATTGTTTGTTCTAATTCTGTGAAAAATCCTGTTGGTATTTTGGTAGGGATTGCAATAAATGTGTAGATTGTTTCAGGTAGTGTAGACATTTTAATAGTATTTGTTCTTTTAGTAGATGAGCATGGGATGTCTTTCCATTTCTTTATGTCATCTCCAATTTCTTTCATAAGTGTTTTGTAGTTTTCAGAGTATAGGTCTTTGGTTAGGTTTATGCCTAGGTATCATTGTGAATGATTCCTTAATTTCTCTTTCTGCTGCTTCATCATTGGTATACAGAAATGCAACAGATTTCTGTATGTTGATATTGTATCCCGTGACTTTACTGAATTTGTGTATCAGTTCAAGAAGTTTTTTGGTAGAGTATTTTGGGTTTTCTATAGAGTGTCATGTCATCTGCAAATAGTAAAAATCTTACTTCTCCCTTGCTAATTCAGATGCCTTTTATTTCTTTTTGTTGTCTGATTGCTGTGGATAAGACTTCCTATGTTAAATAACAGTAGTGTGAGAGGACATCCCTGTCTTAATCCTGACCATAGGGGGAAAACTCACAGTCGTTCCCCTTTGAGGATAATGCTAGCTGTGTGTTTTTCATAGATGACCTTTATTATGTTGAGGTGCATTCCCTCTAAACCTACTTTGTTGAGGGTTTTTATCATGAATGGATATTTTACTTTGTGAAACGTTTTTTCTGCATCTATTGAAATGATCAAACACATTGTTTTCAAGTATTCCTGGGACATTCTCCAGAACAGATCACTTATTAGGTCACAAGTCAAGCTTCAACAAATACAAAATGACTAAAATCATACCTTGGACCTTTTTTAACCACAATGCTATGAAATTAGAAGTCAACCACAAAAAAATAAACTTGGAAAGACCACAAATATATGGAGGTTAATCAACATGCTACTGAGCAATGAATGGGTCAACCAGGAAATCTAAGAAGAAACTTAAAAAAATATTTGAAAATGAAAACACAATGGTCCAAAACCTTTGAGATGCAGCAAAAGCAGTCCTAGGAGAAAAGCAATACAGACCTACTTTAAGAAGCAAGAAAAATCTCAAATAAACAGCCTAACCTTACACCTAAAGGTGTTAGGAAAAGAACAACAAAGGAAGCCTAAAGCCCACAGAAGGAAGGAAATAATAAAGATTAGAGCAGAAATAAATGATATAGAGATTAAAGCAAAAAATAATAAAACAGGTCAAGGAAACCAGGAGCTGGTTCTTTGAAAAAATTAGTAAGATTGATAAACCCCTAGACAGACTTATCCATAAGAAAAGAGAAAGGACCCAAGAAATGAAATAAAAAATGAGAAAGGAGAAATAACAACCAACACCTCAGAAATATAAACAATCACGAGAATATTATGCAAAAATATATGCCAACAAATTGGACAACCTAGAAGAAATGGATAAATTCCTAGAAATTTAAACTACCAAAACTGAAACAGGAAGAAATAGAAAACTTGAACAGACTGATAACCAGCAAAGAAATTAAATCAGTAGTCATAAAAACTCCCAACAAACAGAATTCTAGGGCCACATGGCTTCACAAGTGAATTCTACCAAACACTTAAATACTTAAAGAAGAGTTAATACCTATTCTTCTCAAACTATTTTTAAAAAATAGTAAAGGAAGGATAACTTTCAGTTCATTCTTTGAGACCAGCATTACCCAATACCAAAACCAGATAAAGCCTCCACTGAAAAAGAGAATGTAGGCAAGTATCCCTGATGAATAGGGATGCAAAAATTCTCAATACAATACTAGCAAACTGAATCTAACAATACATTAAAAAACCGTTTACCATGATCATGTGGGATTTATTCTGGGTTGCCAGGGTAGTTCAATATTTGCAAATCAATCAATGTGATACACCCCATTAATAAAAGAAGGGATAAGACAAACATAACTTTTGTTGAATAATCATAAAATGAAATATATTTCTTGAAAATATACATAATAGAGAGATGGAAGTGGCAATTATGGCAGTTTGTTTAAAGTAATTATCCCTGAGGCACCTGGGTGGCTCAGTAGGTTAAAGCCTCTGCCTTCTGCTCAGGTCATGATCTCAGGACCCTGAGATCAAGCCCAGCAGTGGGCTCTCTGCTCAGTGGGGAGCCTGCTTCCCGCCCTCTCTCTCTGCCTGCCTCTCTGCCTACTTGTGATCTCTGTCTGTCAAATAAATAAATAAAATATTTAAAATAATAATAATAATAAAATAATTATCCCTTTCTATAACACACCAGAAGTTTTTACACCTCAGAACAATGTACTTTACTAGATGCAGAATGGGTGAGAATCATGCCTTTATTTTGTAAAATGGGGAAATGGTTTAAGTGTGAAAGTGAAGGAGAAAGAGGAGAATTTAAACCATGGCAATATCTCTAACAGACTAAGTTTAAGTAAGAATATATATGTGAAGGATAAGGTATCTGGAAGCTGTTCCTTTAAAATTGTCCTGTTTGAATACATTATATAAAAACAAAAACAAAAACCTGGGAGTTGAAAAGAAAAAAAAAAATAAAATAGTCCTGTTTGTATACTCCTTGATCAGCTGTGCATGTTAGGGACCCATATTCTTGTCCCTTGAAAAAGCTCTCCTCTGGGACAGAAGTGCAAGTGAATTAAAGTGCCAATGTTTGTGAATGCTTTGCTTTATTTTTTTTAATTTTTAAAAGATTTTATTTATTTATTTGACAGAGAGAGACACAGTGAGAGAAGGAACACAAGCAGGGGGAGTGGGAGAGGGAGAAGCAACTTTCCACGGAGTGGGGAGCCTGATGTGAGGCTCCATCTAACCCAGGACCCTGGGAACATGACCTTAGCTGAAGGCAGATGCTTAATGACTGAGCTACCCAGGCACTCCAGGAATGCTTTGCTTCAAAAAATGAAGTTTCTCTATAATAATGGCATTCTGATGTGATTATTTATGTCATGGGGATGGATACATAACTTCCAGTCTATGTGTCTGAGTCTCTATTTGTAATATCCTACCAGTATATGTTAATATTCTGTTGGTACATTGCTATTGATTATTATTAATTGATATTTGTTGTTAGTTATTGATTCCTAAACTTCTTGTAGTGATTTTTTTTTCTTCTTGTAGTGATTTTAAGAAATAGTTGGCTTGCCAAACCTTGAGTGTAGCCTAGGAATGGATGGTGCACATGGATATGTGAATAAGGCCCTTGCCTTCTGTATCCCAGCTGGCTTACATTGCATCAATGCCCTTTATTTTGTATCTCCATTAATAACTGTGTGATATCAATTTGTATCTCCATTAATAACTGTGTGATATCAAAAACTGGGCTCCACATCGGTTTTCTACCAGATGGAATATCAACCTGAGGAATTAATGAGTGTTTATTAATCAAAATGGGGCAGATATCTAGGCCTTCCCAGTAACTTGTGAGCATTATCTGAGCCTCTATGAAGAAATAGAAGTAGATTTCTTAATAGTAATAAGTGGTTAAAATATACAATATGGTTAAAATACACAATAGCAAGAATCGTGGTTCTGCTTGCTCCTAGTTTGGGCTGTTTCATTATCTTGGAATTTAGCATGGATACACAAGAGATTATGGCTCACTCATTTCTGAATATATACTTATAAGTGGAGGTAGTTCAGCTTCATAAAACAAGGAGGAGAAGTATTGTTAGGGTCTGTGATCAAAGGAGTGAGACTGATACAAAGCGAAGGTCAAGCAAAGCTTGATTTTGCGCCAGAACCAAGAATCAAACTGACCAGTCAGGGCCGTCTCCTCGGAGAGGGAGGGACGACTACCCCCAGCCTTACAGACTAGCTTTTATAGAGCAAAGGCCATGTGGTTGAGCCTGGCCAATGAGATTGTAACACACAAAGAAATTGCAGTCATGCTAGGTCACACATGGGTGGTCAATTGGATTACAATTTACCCCATAATAGCTGTTTGAACTAGCTTATCACTTTGCTCAGAATTAACGCCTTAGTTTGGTACCCAAAAGGCGGGTTTTACATTCTTTGGTGGTTAGGGAGGTAGTAGGTGTGCTTTACTGATTGGATGTCTCCACCTGGCCTGACACGTCCTGGTACCTGGGCTGTGTTATCAGGGACTGGTCGGCCATATTTTACTGGTTTCCCAGACCTGTTTCTAAGTAAGTTCCGGGAGGGGGTGGGGGGTGGCAGGGTCAATCTAAGTTCACTGCATAAACAACAAAATGGCTGTTCTACCGGGATAGGGTCGCTCTGGCTAAGAAGGCCCTTACAGTATGATCAAAGGAAGTGTTCATAAACCAGATGCAGTTTCTGAAAGGTTTATCCTTATTCCTAAGACACACACACACACACACACACACACACACACACACGGAGTTTGACTTTCATTCAGTTGACAAGAAAGCGCCAGTTCTCCAAGAAAGTCGTTTTTAAAGTAATGATATGACATGGGCACAATCAGAAAGATACCCCAGGATAGGTAGCTGGGATGTACAGGGAAATGCAACAGATAGATTCTGAAAGGCTGGCCTGAATCTCAACTCTGTTTATTATGTGTCACTTGTTGGGGAAATATAATTAAAAACCAAATCTTCTCCCAACCCAGAAAATCTCTCCAAGTAGGTATAAGAGAAATAAAAGTTTTATTCTTGAATACACATTAAACATGAATGGGCAGCACATAATAGGCATTCCTCCCAGCGGTTGCTAAAACATAAAGAATTCTCACCCTCTCCTGTATCCAGCCTAGTACCACCCATCCATTCATGTTCTCAGGACAAACAAGACTAGTTCTCCAGTAAGACGACTGGACAGCCCCACTTGTCATATATGGTTCATCCAGGAGTCACCTGGTAATTGGGATGACCATCTGTGTTAACACATTGGCTTTATCCAAAGAGAAAATAAAGTCGTATCTTTACAACATGAGGCAGTTCTGCAATTTGGAGAGAGGAACCAGCTGCAATTAGGCTCCTAAGTCACAGAAAAGGGAAGGGAAAGCCTGGATCTTTTTGGATAATTACAATACAAAAAGGTGGTTCCCAGGTGCTTGAGAAAGGCCTCTTTTTTTTTTTTTTTCCAAGATTTTATTTATTTATTTATTTATTTGACAGACAGAGATCACAAGTAGGCAGAGAGGCAGGCAGAAAGAAGCGGGGGAAGCAGGCTCCCTGCTGAGCAGAAAGCCCGATTTGGGGCTCGATCTCAGAACCCCGAGATCATGACCCAAGCCGAAGGCAGAGGCTTTAACCCACTGAGCCACCCAGGCGCCCCAAGGCGCCCCAAGGCGCCCCAAGGCCTCTTAAATTGTAAAGCAGACAGGGAGGCTCTTTTAACTTTTAAAAAGATTTATATACATTTCAAAGACACAGAGAAAGAAATCTCCATTATAGGTTTTGTAAAGTAAATGCTCTAATTAAAAAAAAACCAAAAACCGGAACGTTGGAGCGGAAGGAGTTGCTTCCTTACTTTCAACAGAGATAATTTATTTATTTATATTTTTCTATTTCAGACTGTATTTATATTTACACAGTTTAGGGGGTAATAGCCTCCCTGCGTCTGGTGCCTCACCTAGAAGAGAGCAGTAATAACTCCTACAATCGGCTTCCATGAAGGAACTGCACAAAATTTCTTTGTCATTTTAAATGCCAGAATTAGTAGAAATTACAGATCTTTACTGGCATTAGATCTACGTGCAAGCAGTTTATCTAATATTTATTTTTTTTTAGGTTTTATTTATTTATTTGAGAGACAGAGATCACAAGTAGGCAGAGAGGCAGGCAGAGAGGGAGAGGAAGGGAAGCAGGCTCCCTGCTGAGCAGAGACCGTGATGTGGGGCTGATCCTAGGACCCTGGGATCATGACCTCAGCTGAAGGCAGAGGCTTTAACCCACTGAGCCACCCAGGCGCCCCTATCTAATATTTAAATGGGAGCATACATTTTTAAAAGAGTCTCTCCTTTTGTAACAAAAATATGTCAACTCCACATTTATCGGTTGGCTTTGTCTTTAATCTCTCTTTGTGTCTTACCCATAAAATTAGTTTTTATAAATTTTGTCTACCAGTTCCCCTGTTATCAGTGTGTTCAAGTTCCATTTTATTGTTAAAAATAAATGTCACAGTAAATCCAAAGCTGGTTTCACCTCTATTACGTTAGTCACTAAGATAAACTTATATTTCTAAGGAAATAATGTTTTAAAATGTATATCCTTAATAATTATTTTTTCTCTCAAAAAGACTGCAAGATACATTTCAACACAACAGTTAATAAAAGTCAAAGAAAAGAGTTAGATATAATGAAGAACAAGCAAAGACTTGTTTTATTTCCATTAAGTTCTTTTAAAAAACAAAAAGGAAAAAAAAACTGATGCCATTACTTGAATCCCCAGTTACTTCAGTTTGACATATTTGACATATCATGGGATAAAATATGAGCAAAGCGAAAATGCCTAAAAATAGCTCCACGATCGCGATCGTGCTAAAGTAAAGAATTACGTTGGATCGTCAGAGTCTCAGGCAGGTCGCAGGCTTTATTTATTTTCTGGCTCTCAGGTGAAGCCAAGCTGGGGAAATACTCTGCTGAAACAGAGCCCTGAGGTGGGGCTTTCTCCTTATGACACTGAACTCATCACCTGGTTATTTAATCATTGGCGAGACCAAAATTACATAAAGAAAAGCTATACCAGATCAAAGTTATCTTCTCCCATTGATTTGGGGAGTTGTATCCTGCCACATTTCTTATGGTGGTCTAGCCCAATGGGTAGATGTGCACACCAATAAATTAGGTGGCTGTATGAGTCCGGCAATTACAATGCAAGTTAGAAATTATTCAGAATGGAATAAAATATTTAAAAATCCTGTTATAAATCTTAGCCAGGAAATAAATTTTCATGAGACCAGTGATTAACCCAATAGCAAAATGGAATTTATATCAACCATTCATTAATCCCATTTCCCTTCTCCCAACACCATTAATTAAGTGTCTGCTCAATTCCCATTCTTGTGCTCCACTTGTGTAGCTTACCCAATTACAGCTAATTTTCTTGCATGCAACGGGAGTGGTAATAGCCTCTAACAGTTGTTGAAATGTGGTTCCTAGAGCTTACGGCAGTGTGTCATCCTTAAATATTCCATAACATGTTTTCTCGTTCTGTTCCTAAAACCGAATGGCGGGGGTGGGGGAGGGGGCGAGAGGTGAGAGGGATGAATTGAGTTGGATACCATAGTGGCTGATTCCCTTCCTTTCAGGTCCTTTGAGACCCTTATCTGATTTAAGTTTTGCTTCAGGAGAAAGCTGTACCGCTGAGATCGCTAAAAATAACTGTCCTCCCATCTTGCTGTTTTACCTATGACTCTGGGAGAAGCAGCTTTGGAAAACTCAAACTTTTTTTTTTTTTTTAAGGTTTTATTTATTTATTTGACAGAGAAATCAGAAGTAGGCAGAGAGGCAGGCAGAGAGAGTGGGGGAATCAGGCTCCCCACCCAGCAGAGAGCTCCATGTGGGGCTCCATCCTAGGACCCTGAGATCATGACCTGAGCCAAAGGCAAGAGGCCCAACCCACTGAGCCACCCAGGTGCTCCTCATCAACTTCTGATGGCGTGTTTTGTAAGTTGTATCTACCGGATCACTTCGAGTTCAATAGGGAGAATCAACTTAATTTTTTTTTTTTTTAATGAAACTTCTGTTACATGATGCTCCCTTCTCTTCTTTCTCTCTTTTTAAGCAGTTTACAAAAAAGGAGATGGTGAAGCCTACAAAGATTAAACATAAACGTTGCCTCCTTTCACTTGTAACCTGAAGATACAGGTGTAAATTCAGCATTTGTATCTAAACATTTAGCTACCCTTGGACTTCTGTCTTACTGAGATTAAAAAAGAAAGACCAATCTCTTTTTTTTATTGATCCTATCATGTGTCAGTAGCTTCTAATAATTCACTTGATTAAGAATCCTCTCCTTGACATTTCCCACCCATTCTACCCTCCCCCATCTTAACATAATTTATGATCTATAAATAAACACTTAAAGTTGTTAGCAGAAGCTAACTATTTAAAATAATCCCGTAGAGAACCCTTTTGTGAAGCAAATAATCCTTTTATAATCACCTCTGCTTCCTTTGCTCAGATTTCAGTCTGTCAGCCTTTTCTTAAAGCTGCAAGTGTTTTATCTTGGGAACAAGTGAAATACTCCGATGATGTAATAAAGAGGGGCTCCGGAAGGGAGAGTAGGGAAGAACTCGGGTTTATGATTATGGGATTAAGTGCAATAGGGAGGGTTTGATTTCTAGGGGTTGTCTTGAGCATGCAGTAACATAGTGATCCCTCCCTTGTTATGGTGGGTTTTAGCCTCCTTATGGCATCCTCTCCTCCCTTTGATCTGCATATTTAGCCTTTTGTCTCTTTCCATTGCCCTACAGTTGGAAATGACATCTATCTGGGGTTGTTATCTTTACCATTTGTATTCAAGAGCTAATACTCTGTTTTGTCTACATACAGAAAGCAGTTTGAGGAAAACCTATGAAGTTTCAACCCACTCAACTATCCCATTGTTTTTGATGCTAAAAGAAACAAAACTCCACCAAGTGAATTTGAAGATCTAATTGGCTTTAGGAGGAGATCCAAAAATCTGGCAATATCCTAACAAGTAGAGAGATGTTTGGAGGAATTGTACAAAATGGGAGCTTTCTTATAGGAAGGAGAGTGGGGCAAGAAGTGATTAGCAAAAGAGAAGAAAGGATTGGGTCTAGTCAGGTCACTTTCCCTTTGGGGACCAGGGAGGAGTTCTTATCTCACCTAGCTTTGGGGGATGAAGAGGACCCAGGTGACATAAAACCTTATTCATACTATTCACACTGATCAAGACATTCCTGACTGCCAGGTTAAGACTTCCTATCCTTGGGAGTTTGGGACTAAATGAGGTGTTAAGCCCCACTTTGTGACCTAGCCTAAGTGATTCCATTTTTGGCCTGTGGTTTTCTTTTTAACATTTAACATAGGAAATCTCCATCAACATAACATGTAGGTAGTAAGCACCCACTGTTCCCCATGCCGCCAAGGTTCTGTGAATGAAGCAGGGCCCCTCACTTTCTTACAGCTTATAGTTCAGTGGTCACAAAATAATCTTATTTTTGTCAAATTTGGCAGTAGTGATTTTTCTTTTCATGAGTTTTTTTACATGACTTTTAAAAAATTTGCTCCATCAGAATGATTGAGCTGGTAAACATAAGCTTACTTTTCACATGTTGGCAAAAAACATTTCATTGAATCATTTGGCTGCGTCACAATAGAATGTTTTTTAAAGAAATCTCTGTTATCTTCTTCATAGCATTTCTAATTTCTTTCTTTTTTTTTTTTTAAGATTTTATTGATTTATTTGACAGAGATCACAAGTAGGCAGAGAGGCAGGCAGAGAGAGGAAAGGAAGCAGGCTCCCCACTGAGCAGAGAGCCCGATTTGGGGCTCCATCTCAGGACCTCGGACCCCAGGATCATGACCTGAGCTGAAGGTAGAGGCTCTAACCCAATGAGTCACCCAGGTGCCCCGCATTTCTAATTTCTAAGAACCTTTTTGGCCTGCGATACTTTTTTTTTTTTTTTTTTAAAGATGCTTCCTAAATATAGGGAACATAAGATTGGGGAACTGTTTTCCTAAGTGAAAAACTTACATTTACTATTATAATCTGGGAGGAAATAATGGTTTAATTAGTTTTTAGATGAAAAGATTTCTGCAATCAGACTGTGTTTGTAATGGCATTTATAAAACAGTTTCCCCCCTACAGTAGCATTGTAATTAAGACTTTCAATGAAATTGTCAAAGGAGAGCAGTGTTCTGTTCTCTGTGGTCGGCTGTGACGGCATGCCCACCTGCCCTGTATGGTCTCCTGCTGCTCTGCACCAGCCTTGCACTAATGCCTATAATCGTGTTTCACTTCCTCCAATTAAGCTGACAGGGAAGTGGAATTGCTGTCACTTACCTCATTGATCTGAAAGGTGACAGGATCAGACTGTAGCATTTTGGGCACAGAGTACTTAACATCCCAAATGACCCATCCCCCAGAAGACTGTGAGCCCTGCAGGGAAGGCCCCAGGACTTCATATTTCTGGCTCTGTCTCTTGGGCAATGGAATGCCTGAGTTAGAAAGGTCACAGAAAATATCCTGTTCATGGATGGGTTCCAATGTGCTCCCCTGGAACAGCTGTTTCTCAAAACTTTAATGGATGTGCCAGGGGAAAAAATATTTTTATGGCTCACTAGATGTTGGAAAAGCAGGGTTAAATCAAGTTAAACAAGTTTCTTTTCTCTGTAACTGTCAGTGACTTCATACTTGCACTGTAAACTTAAAAAAAAAAAAAAGACGCCACGTGGTATATGTATATGTGTGTGGGGGAGCGGATAGTGTGAAGTAGTTCATGAACACATTAGAAAAATTTTCTGGAGGCGAATGCAAGGGTTGGTATTCTGCAGATGACTTTTGGAGACTTGCGGATTTAGCTGGTGAGGACCATCGCATGGTTATTTGGTGAAGGGGCTGTCAATCCTGGTGGTGGTGGTGGTGGTGGTGTGGTGGTGTATCCGCATAAGGTTGGGTCACCCTTTCTTAAAACACCTCCTCAAGTTTCCTTCATTGTCCCTCTTTCTTTCTCCACTATTGCTGGTGGAGTGTCATATCCCTCAGGGATGTTACGTGGAAAAACAAAAAGGCAGAGAATCATTTCACTGTCGCATTGTTCTTCCTTTCTGTTCCCTGCATTGCTGTACTAGAGAATGCCACTGTATTGAATGAGAGAGTGCCTAAATTGTTTAGAACCTTCATCTGACTAGTGTTAAGAATGTTGGCAAACTTGTTAAGGCTTCTGAACCTCCATTTGGGCATCAATGAAAGGAGTTGAAAGTACTTTGGTCCAGAGTTTCTATGGAGTTGGTGGATAACCCACCTGGACTGTAGCAGACACATTTAATAGCAGCAGGTATTATTATCTTAAGACTTTTAAAACTTCATTTAGGGGGCACCTGAGTGGCTCAGTGGGTTAAAGCCTCATACTTCGGCTCAGGTCATGATACACAGGGTCCTGGGATCAAGCCCCAAATCGGGCTCTCTGCTCAGCAGGGAGCCTGCTTCCTCCTCTCTCTATCTGCCTGCTTCTCCGCCTACTTGTGATCTCTGTCTGTCAAATAAATAAATAAAATCTTTAAAAAAAATAAATAAAACTTCATTTAGATTTTTTTTTTTGCCAGCTACTCCACTGTGACCAATATCTAGATTCAAATTGAAAAAGTTGGTTGAGCATTCAGCTGTTTGCAAATAGCTTTATGCTTGGTAAAAACCAGCATTATGAGTAACCTTCCCCCCCCCCCCCCGTCATTTCCCCCTTGGCATAGTGTGAAAAAGGTTTCAGTATGTTGGAATAATACAGTTTTGTTTTTTTTTAAAGATTTTATTTATTTATTTGACAGCCAGGGATCACAAGTAGGCAGAGAGGCAGGCAGAGAGAGAAGAGGAAGCAGGCCCCCTGCTGAGCAGAGAGCCCGATGTAGGACTCCATCCCAGGACCTTGGGATCATGACCCGAGCCGAAGGCAGAGGCTTTAACCCACTGAGCCACCCAGGCGCCCGGAATAATACAGTTTTTAAAAAATAGATAAATATTCAATGCCGATCAGCTCTTTCAACAAATAGGAATCATGTTCTTTTCTTCTCTGTGATTTTTTTCATCATTCAACTGAGTAGAATATCAGAAATTACCGTGTCTGTTCTATGGAGCCTCTTAACAATTTGTTAATTTCAGAGGGGATTGTATTTAGATATGACTTTTAGCCGTTGAGATCCAAGGTACTTATCAATTTGTGCAGACTCTCATCATCATAACTTGGAAATCCATGTTCCCAAATAAATGCCTGCAGATATGGCTTCTAAAGACTTGACACATTCATAGAAAGCCATATTCCAGTGGGTAGATATCACATAATATCAGTATAGAGTTTGATTCAACCTCAGAGACCATGTCAATGTCATGGGCTGTTTTGGCATATATCTGCATTTCAGCCTTGCAAGTCCCCCATCATCCTGTCTGCATACTCTTTACCCCTTTGGACCTTCAGCATCTGCAAACAGAGATTATAAATAGTACCAAAGTTAAAGTTTGTTCTGAGAATTAAAATAAAGCATATACAAGTACTTCATAAACGGAAATGCTGTATACGGCTAGTATGATTTTAAGTTAGCAATAAGGTACATTTAGAGGACAGGGGGGTCGTGTTGTAATGCTAATCCACAGCATGTAATCTTTCTATAAACTTTCAGATGAATGTTAAGATTGAAGAATTAACACTATACACAGATTATACATCTTCAACCATTTTGTTTCCATTTAGAAAGTAGGCTAATTGGGGTACAAAAAGTAAACTTAAAAAGGCTTTTGACAGTATCCGGTTAGCCTGATGGTCTATTCCAGGCATAGATTTATTCTTAAGGCACTTACATGATACAGATGGTTTGGGAGATGTCAGATTCTCCTTTTGTGACACCTAACTCCAAATTTAGGGGCCTATTCCAAATATCATGAACTTTACTTAGCCTATTTTGAATTTGTGACTGGCTGATAGGTTTGCCAGATTTAGGGGATGGTGTATATATATATATTCAGTGACTTGCCTAGTCTTGCAGAAAGATGAAGAAGCAAAATGGGAACTAAGATGCAGAGATTCTGGCTTTTCACCACACCTCATAGCCCCTTAGTTATTTGTGTTACAAAGCAAAAGCCACATGTGGTAGGCACTCAGTAAATTCCTAATTATTGTCCAAAATGTGGCCATTTCTGATTTTATTTATTTAGTTAGTTAGTTAAATATTTTATTTATTTTAGAGAGAGAGAGAGAGAGAAAATGCTAGGGGAGGGGCAGAGGGAAGGGAAGACAGTCTCAAGCAGACTCCATGCTGAGCATGGACCCTGATGCAGGGCTCGAGTTCAGGACCCTAAGATCATGACCTGAGCCAAAACCAAAAGTTATATACTTAAAAAAAAAAAAGTTATATACTTAAATGACTGAGCTACCAGGCACCCTTGGTTCTGATCTTAACAGCCACTGTGGCAATCATTTTTTAGCAAATATGTATCAGATATCAACTAAATGCCTGGTAGTGCAAGGCATTAATGATACAAAGATAATGGTGACATTCTAGTCATCAGTGACTAGATTACACTGCATTCTAGTAATGTGAATGGCACGGACACATGAACCTGCAATTAGAGCATGAGAAGAACCATAGTAGAAGGGTGGGGGAAGTGCAGTGCACACACACACAGAAAGGAGCAACTGATACCTGAGGAAATCAGGGACTCTTTACAGAGATGACGTTTGAATGAGATCTTCAATAGGCAGGTGAGGAGTGAAGGGGAGGACACTGCAGGGTCTAACACAGTGGTCAATATTATTGAACAACATGTGGAGGGAATACAGCCATTGGGAATCTGTGTGGAAGAGCCTAGAGGTATGAAAAGCATCTGTTCAAGGAATAGTAACTAATAGATACATGGGGTTGGGGTAGGGGTGGGAGGTAAGATTAGAGAACCAAACTGAAGTCAAATTGGCCAGGACCTTCTTATAGGTGTTAGGTTGGCATTAGAGAATTTTAGGCAGGTGAATGAAGTAATATATGCATATGTAGTAAAGATTTCAATCAAATAATGGACCGGATTATCAAACAGTGAATCTGATGACATAAAAACTGATTTAGTAATTTTTTAGCTTAAGACTTAATTAGACAAATGATAATGTAATCATAAAACTTGTCATCCAAACTGGGACACTTTTGAGATTGAAGGGAGGCATTTTTACTTATTATGTTGGAACAATGGGAGCAAATTAGAAGGTATCGCCCTACCTGTGATAGGAGATGATTGAGTCTATGGATGGTAATTAGTTGACAGGTGGGTGTTTGGGAACTCCTGGAGACAAAGGCCAATCCATGGATTCATGGACATGGGATGGATTATATGGAACCCCAGAGCATCTCTAGTGGAACCTCTACTCATTGCAATTTGGGGCACCTGGGTAGCTCAGTTGGTGAGCATTGGACTCTTGGTTTCAGCTCAGATCATGATCTCAGGGTTGTGAGATGGAGCTCTGCATCAGACTCTGCACTGGATGTGGAACCTGCATAAGAGTCTCTCCTCCCTTGGCCTCTGCTCCTGTGTGCATGTACATGTGCTCTCTCTCTGTCTCTCTAAAATAAAATAAATAAACCAATTTCCAATTTAAATTCTTCCCATGATACATTTACATAGCGTCTCAAACTCCCATGCAAACCCTGTATTTGGAGATTTTTTTTTTTTTAATCTGTGAGCAACTTTAATTCTCTTGTAGCAGAAGTTTGTCTTTCTTAAAATTTCTCTATTCCTAAAAAATTAGCCAAATTTGAGTTTAGAACCCAGCTTAGATCCTGGGTCCATCCCTCACTGTTTGAACGTTGAACAAGCTTATTTCTGTCTTTGCCCACACCTGTAAAGTGGTTAGCATATGGGCATTTTGTAAAGATTAAATAAGCAATCAAAGTCTGCTGTTTAACACACAGTAAATACCCAGTAAGTAGCTATTGTGTGTCTTTGTCTTATATCTCTTCATTGGGAAGCAGCTTTTTTTTTCTTTTTTAACCACCCACCACACCCCTCAGTTTATTTAAGTTCCCTTTTTGTATCTGTATCCTGGTCCTTATCTTACTGCATTGTAATTGCTGTTTAAATTATCTTTCTCATTCATTAGGCCAGTGGTTCTCAAGTGGCTGTAATTTTGTCCCCTCCCCAGGGTACGTCTAGAAATACTTTTGGTTGTTATAACTTAGGGAAAGAGTGCTGCTGGCATCTAGTTGGTAGAGGCCAAGGACACTGCTAAATATCCTACAATGCATAGGGCAGCCCCTACAACAAATAGTTATCTGGCCCACAACCTCAATACTGTCGAGGGAAGCAAACCATGCTTTAGACTAACTCCATGCTGAAGCTGTGGCTGTCTTGCTATGTCCCCCCTACCTAGCACTGTGATAAGTCTCATTAGGTAGAATGAATGAATTGGGACCAAAAATTGATCCAGCTTCCCAAGGATTTCATCACTCCTTTTAGTCAGCACAGTGGTTGCTGTGGTGTCTCAAGTACGCTGTAAGCAGCTGTAAGCTTGAAGTACCAGGTATGTTAAACTGGAAGTCTGAAAGGGAGAACAGAACAGAAAGTCACCAATAAGGAAATAGGCGTCATATTGCTACTTCATACTACATTCAGATGTCTCTTCCTTCCTTCCTTCCTTCCTTCCTTCCTTCCTTCCTTTCATTCTTTCTCTCTCTCTCTCTCTCTCTCTTTCTTTCTTTTTTAAGATTTTATTTATTTATTTTGAGAGAGAGCAAGCCAGAGAGAGAGAGAAAGAGAGTGCAAGCAAGCTGGGGGAGGTTGTGGAGGGCAAGAGAGAATCTCCCACAGACTCCAGGCTGAATGCAAAGCCTGATGTGGGGCTCAACCTCACAATCATGAGATCATGACCTGAGAGGAAATCAAGAGTTGGAGGCTTTACCGACTGAGTCATCCAGGTGCCCTCCCCCCCATTCAGGTTTCTTAATCAAAAGTGCTTGCAAACTTACACACAAGGAACAGAAGTCACATTTTTATTTCATTTCACTTGTGAGGAAACATGAAATCAAATTGTTTTGGCTGTTCTTGAGACGAGAAATATCTGAGGGTCTTTTAGGAAGATTACTTTAAATGGCTCTATCATCTATCATCTATTTATCTATCTTGTCTGATAGCTACCAGTTTTCAATAAGAGCAGCAGGACTCTTTGAGGAAGATTGAGGAAGCCTTCTGGCATTTGGAGCAAGAAATGTGTTCTGGGACCAGAGAAACCCATTTTCCAATTGTTGGATGAGATGGGGCTCTTCCTTAATTGAACAAATTGATTGATATAAGCCTCATGCTGTGAAAAACTGAAGAGCTTTCTGAGAAATCAATTAGGTTTGCTGGAGACAGTCACATTTTCCTTCCCTGACCCCACCTCAGCCCTCTCAGACTTCTTACTAGCCTGAGTTGGTAATGTATTTTAATAGGAAGCAAAACCTCAACAAAGTTACTCTAGTGTTTTCTGTCACACACTGCAGTAGTTTGCTAGGGCTACCATAACAAAATACCACAGACTGGGATTTTTAACAATGGAAATTTATTTTTTCACAGTTCTGGAAATTAGAAGTCTGAGATCAAGGTTTCTGTAGGATAGGTTTGTTCTGAGGCCTCTCTTCTTGGCTTGTAGCTGACCATCTCTCTACGGCATGGTCTTTTCCTGTGTTTTTCTGTGCCTAATCTGCACTTTAAAGACACAAATTGTATTATATTAGGGGCCACCCTAATGATCTTATGTAATCTTAATTATCTCTTTAATGACCTATCTCCAAATGCAATCACATTCTGAGGTAAGGGTGTGGGGATGAGGGATGGGGTAGAACCTCAACTCATAAATTCTGGGGAGAATTTATGACTCAGCCCATATCACACTTCTACAGGGCTCAATATCAAGTAAATGCTCAATAAATACTTATTCTTTGCCAGAGTAATATTTTACTTAAAGTAGAATGTGGTGGCTGAGCACAACATAGGGCACAGGGAGACAGAGGTCAACCTAACTGGTGTGATTTACAGCATAAAAATTCTATACTGGCCCAGACCACTGCTGATGGAAGCCTGCTCCAGGGCTTCATGGCCCTATCCTTGGAGTCACTGAGTTTAGAACCCAAAATTGGGATACTGAGACTATATTCAATGTGGATTGGTTTGGGAATTCTTCTGTTTGTATGTTTTCCGCTTAGCAAGATTAATTAAAAGGGAAAGAAGGCAATGACAGGGTTGGGATAGTCCTAGAGAAGGGGCTCAGGTGGGAGGGCTCTTGCAGGAGCTGAGGCTTTCTGTGAAGTTCTCTGGATAGGGAAGAAGGGCGGGGTGGGGTGGGGTGTGTCGGAAGGTGCATAGCTGGGTGGTAGTTAACCTGGCCTTGTGCTTGTTCTTATGAAGGTTGGGGAGAGAGGGTTGATTGCCCAGGCATTCTGGGCTTGGACCAGTCTGGCTTCTGCACAGGGAATGAAAGAACTTGTACCCAGTACATGGTGATTCCTCCTCAAGTCAGACTTAAGCTGTTTTCACTGCAGACTTGAACATCCCTTCCAGTTCCTGATTTCTGACTTTTCTTTTGACTAACTTTTAGTGCTTTCTGTCTCAGTAACTGGATTCCTGGCCATGGTCCTGGTAACTTCTCTCTCTCTCTCTCTTTTTTTTATTTTTTTATTTTTATTTTTATTTTTTTAAGATTTTATTTATTTATTTGACAGAGAGAGATCACAAGTAGGCAGAGAGGCAGGCAGAGAGGGGAAGGGAAACAGGCTCTCCGCTGAGCAGAGAGGCCCGATGCGGGGCTCGATCCCAGGACCCTGAGATCATGACCTGAGCCGAAGGCAGAGGCTTTAAACCACTGAGCCACCCAGGCGCCCCTCTCTTTTTTTTTTAATAGTGCCTGCTTTGGATTTCCCACAATACTGGGGTCCCCAATCTCTGTAAATATCTTTTTTTCTTCTTCTTTTTCTTTTCCGCAGCCTCTTGTTCCTCCTTCTTATTTTGTCTTCCTCATATCCCTACAATTATTTTATTTCTTTTTTTCCATTAGTGTTTTGTGGTTGTTTTTGGTTAGTGTGTGCTTGTGTCTAATTTTTAAAACCTAAATGCCTTATCAGCAGCTTTCCTATGGAACCAGAATTTATGTTCAACTCTAGGCTTCCCTCACCCAACCACCACACAAATGTTTCTTGCCTCCTACTCTTCTGTTCTCTTTAGAGATCAAATTTCTATTTTCCAAAATGACAACTATTTTACATCACTGATTCAATGAGAACCCTTGTGCTAGGGGCTGGACTTAGTGAAGTACATATACACATAGAGGAAAACTAGACAAATGAAGTTATTAATCTCATGAAGTTTACAGTCTAATGGGAGAAACAGGTGAAAAACCAGTAAGCAAATTACCTACTTTAGTAAATTCTTTCTGAATTTTATTAGTATTTTAGCAGGGAACTCCAAGAGTCCTTATAACAAATTAAAATCATTCTGTAATGATTGATCTCCAGACTTTGCATCATAGTGAAAGCCATACTTGGAAAAAAGGTGTGTTCTTGCTGCTCAGGCATCCGAGCAGCCTCCACTTACTGAGGTATTTTTAAGTAGTTAGCACCTCTTCTCACTGACTCTGCATCTACATGGGGCAGACATGGCAGGCCTGTTGCATCATTTCAGCAAGGCCATCCCTTCCTTGGTGTGCCAAAGAAGGTGACTGAAATAAAATCCATTCATGCTGCTCGGGGAATCTCCCCTTTTTTGGCTGTTAGGTATAGGGGCTCAGTGCAGTTAAAATCATCAGTGAAGTGTGTTCACTGCTGATTTCTTACCCGTGCGTAGGACTGGAAAGGAGGAATCAGTCCCCAACATTTGTTCCCCATCCCTCACTAGCATAAAAAACAAGAGCTGTCAAATTATATAGTCTTCACTATGTTTTTAGCGAAATTTCAGGGTCTGTGTCTGGTTCTCCTTTTTCATTTGCCTTAGACTTGATTTGTGTCCTATGGACTTTAAAATGGTGAAAATTTCATGAATGTTAAATACCACTCAGATGTTAAAAGACTTTCAAATGGCAAGTTGTGGTAGAGCCAGATCCAGCCTATGAATCAATATATTCTCCCTAGACATTCAATTCATCTGTCTTGCATCTTTTCATGGTTCAGATGCTGAGCACTGTGTTTTCCCTAAGTTTGCAATCAAGATAGAAAAAAAAAAAAATCAGGTTTTGTTTTTGTTTTTGTTTTTGTTTTTTTAACCATTTCCATTACCAGAAATACCATTTCCATGCTAAACTTAGAGACTGATATTTTACATGCATTATTTCATTGTAATCTTGAGTGAAGCATCATTTCCACTATCGTACAGGTAAAGACTGAGACTTAGTGAGTTTAAGTAAGTCACCAAGGGTTATACAGCTAGTAGGTGTCAGAGCCAAGCTATAACTTAATACTATTTCTGTCTCTTCATAAATTCTTTCAAGGAAAGGAAGGCATGAAAGAGGACAGGAAGGAAGGGCAGATGGGGATTAAAACTAGAAATTATATTTGCATTTTAATTTTACATAAGAATGAGATAACACTGATTTCATTATCAAAGAATACATCCCCATTTGCCCTAGGTGTTAATGTCTCAAGCACTGGGGAGACTAAGATGACCCTTGGAGCTGGCATGTGTATTTACATGCTGTGCATGGCCAAATAGATAGTCATGGATACAAATGAACAGGTTGGTTTTAGATTCTGGAAAGACTAAGATTTGTGACTTTTCTTCCTCAGTGGTGTGTGGTTCACTCACCACCCAGGAAAGCTTGGTAATAAAATTCTTTGATTCTCTCTACCCTGTAGGAATGAGTTATCCTGTCACTAACTACAGTCAAACTTTGAGCAAGACAGTTTGAACTATATGGGTCCACTTATATGTGGATATTTTTTGGTAAATATAGTATAGTACTATAAATATATTTTATCTTCCTTGTGATTTTTCCCAATAAAATTTTCTTTTCTCTAGCTTACTGTAAGAATAGAGTATTTTTATATATAATACACAAATATGTGTTGATTGGCTGCTTATGTTATCAGTGAGGCTTCTGTCAGCAGTGGGCTATAAGTAAAGTTTTTAGGGAATCCAAAGTTGTATGTCAATTTTCAACCATGCAGGGGTTTAGACGCTTTAACCCCCACATTGTTCAGGGATGAACTCTACAAGGTCTTTATTGTGTACAGAAGAACTTCTTCTGTGTACCTGATACAGGGAAATGTGATCTTTCTCTCACAGAACTTACACTTTGCTAGTGGAGAGGGTACCCATACAGTTAAATGATAATTGCTGATGAACTTGTAACACACACACCCCCACACATTTTCTTATAGACATACATTGAGATGCAAAATATGATTACAACATTTTTATTTTACTCTACTACATTATAAATCCAATTGTACCACAATTATAAATAATTGTACCACAAAACAATTTGGAAGTTATTACCAACGTGTTCTAATAATTTATTTTCTTACAATCAGTGTTAAGAATCCATTTTTTTGTGGGTTCAATGACTTAATGGGAAGCAACAGTAGTTCATTCAGTTCAGCTTACCTAGAATGAACAGAGAAAATTCAAGCAACAACCTTCAGCCTGAACCCTGCCTTTTTCACCAGAGCTTAGAAGTTAGGAGGCAGCTATAGACAGATGTCTGACTCTGAGGGATGTGGGATGAGACGACTCGGTGCCAGCTTATCTAGAGAAGCCTATGCAGGGATTTGTTGAATCTATGGTGAACATCAGAAAAGGACTGTGCTAATTACTATTGTGGTTGAGAGAAAAGAGACTTGTATATGGGCTGTGCAGTCAGGGAGAGGCAGGGCCTGGTCTGGCCTATAGATATTGCTTCAGGATGGAGAAAAGAAGGTCAAGGTGGCAGGTAGAAGGTTATTATGGGGTGCTCAAAGACACTCTTCTCTGAGGATTGGGATGTACTTAGAGGGATTAGAGAGGTTGTGACCATGGAAAGAGGAGATTGGGTGTACATTTTCAGAAAATGTTGGAAGATTAGCAGAGTGTAGATTTGGGTTTAACAGTAGAAGCTCTGAAACTAGGATCAGCTTGGATCAGAATCCTGTTTTATAGTTTGTGTGTGATGTTGCAAAATTTTCTCAAACTCTCTATGTTTTGGTGAGGTCAGCATCTTTCTTTATTTCCATGTTCATTGCATCTCGCTAGTCTTTTTCTGATGTATACATGTAGATGTAATAATGACAGGCAAGGAATTTGGGGAAGCTGATTTAACTTTTTTTTTCTTTATGCAGGGGCCTTTTTATGAAATGATGTGGCAGGCTGTGTCTATATTGTTTTGGCTTCTCAGGCAGTATAGTTTTTTTTTTTTTTTTTTTAAGATTTTATTTATTTATTTGACAGACAGAGATCACAAGCAAGCAGAGAGGCAGGCAGAGAGAGAGAGAGGAGGAAGCAGGCTCCCTGCGGAGCAGAGAGCCCGATGTGGGGCTCGATCCCAGAACCCTGGGATCATGACCTGAGCTGAAGGCAGAGGCTTTAACCCACTGAGCCACCCAGGTGCCCCTCAGGCAGTATAGTTTTGTTTTGTTTTCTTATTAGTTTGGCTCAGAAAATTATGTTTTTGAGATAGAGTAACTAATTCATCAAGAAAAAAGGAGAATTGCCTTAGTCCTTGTAAACCTTGGTCCTATTTTAGGTTTACCACCAGTAAATTGTCGCAAACCTCTCGTTTCCCAAAATTGGCTGATCAGTAGAACTTCATGGAAATCTGAAAATGCAGATTCCTGGGCCACTCTTGGAAAGATTTTAACTAATCAAATGATTAGTCAGGTTGGTACCCACTGAACTATCCCTGAGTTTCCAGAGCTTGTACATAATTCTTAAAACGTTCATTAAAAAAATGAAGATCGCCAGCCTACTCCAGAGCTACTGAATGGAGGGGCCTAGGAAACTGCATCTGCAACAACTTTATCACGTAGACTGTTTCTAGCTGAAAGATTATGGAGCCTCAAACTCTCCTCCTTACTTTCTCATTTTCAGCCACCATTTATCACCGTCTAACCAGCAGCTCCTTTGGGGAGTTAATTTACCTAAAATGTGCACTAGCAGCCTATTACCATAGCCCTGGCTGTCCAAGATGTGTGTTCGGGAACAAAGAAGTTCCTCTTCTGGCTTTGTGAGAAGACAGGGATAAGCAATTGAGAAATACTCTCTTTTACCACCTAAGGGCTCTGAGGAGACCCTGGAGGTCAGGAGCCAGCAAGGGAGAATTTAGTCTCACCCAAGAAGTTCTCTCAATTTTGGCTCTTCACCCTCTTTGATTTATAGCTAAGGACTTCGTATTGTCATGAGCATCCAGTGAAGAGGGTGATGTGCACACAACTTGAAAATGCATAAGATGCTGGATTTACCATCTAGGGCAAAGGCTTTGTTGTATTTATTTTCTTCTCTTTTTTTCTCTTTCTTTTTTTTTTTTTTTTTCCCTACAGCTGGTTGGGGAGAATATGATACACTTCTTAAAATTCCATGCAGACCTAGCAAACTTTCAGCAAGATCCCAGCCTAGAAGGAAAAAGATCTCAGTGTCTGGCTAGATGTGATACGCATTCTCAATGCCCTCCCCCCCTTAATAGACACAGTGTACGCTACAGAGAGCAAAGTGTAATTTTAAGAACCTTGTAATTCTTTACAAATTAACACAGCAGATGGTGTTTATGGGAGCCACATAGTGAGGAATATTTGGGACGATGTGAGACATGTGTTCCAGGGTTTCGGCCTGCTTTCTACTTAGTTTAGTTTTTAACTATCATGCAGCAAAAATGCTATTTGCCTCATAAAGTTTTCACCAGTTCCACATGTGAGCAAATGCCCCAAGAGATGATTCTATTATGGGGCAGATTCCAAGCATTCTCAGGAAGAAGGGCATCAGAGAAGCCTCAGGAAATGCCTCTGCTTGTGCCTTGGTCATGTGCCAGTGGCCTCCTGGGTGTTGGTGCTGGAAATGGGGATCAGCCTTCTTCCATTATGGCTTGGGGGTGGGTTTGGGAAGTAGAGAGAGAACTCAAGGCTTCATAAGCTCTGCTCCTAGAAAATAAAAGACAATGCCAAAAAATCAACAATGAAGTTAATAGCTCTAGACTGGGGCTTGCTAGTGGATAAATAAAATAATTCTTCAGTTATTTTGACTGTCCAAATATTATTTTCTTTTAGTCCCTCATAGTGCTAAGGCTTAAAGGCATCTATGTGATTGCTTTTCAGACAATGCTGGCCTTTTTGAGAGAACATGAGAGGAAGGCTTATGCCAAGATGGGTTGGTGGTGATGCTGGAAAGGACTGGAGGAGCAATCTTCATAGGCTTTGGCAGAGACCGAAAGAAGTCAGATTTGATTTGCGGGGTGGGGTGGGCTGGGGGGGATGCTTGGTTCAGAAGTGTGCAGGAAATCTCTTTGAGGGTCCCCTGGCTTGCAGAAAGTTCTCAGTACTCCTAAAACCTTGAGTTTCCTCTTCCCAATGTTTCCCAGGAAACTTCTTCCTTTGGTTTGCTGGAGGGTTGGCCAAGAGAAGGATCCCAGATGTTCTCTAGTATGGCCTACTTCTTTGCCCCAGTCAGGATTTTGCTCCTCTCTTAGAAGCACTATTTCACCAAACCCATTTTCTTTTGGTATGTAGTGTCCTCAAGCTTATCTACCCTCACCTCCTGCTATTTGGAGAGAAGGATTTGATTAAAAGGCATTTATTGTTTGTATGTTTCTTGTCCCAGGTGCATGTATCTTAATTCTGTGCATGTGATTATAGGCTTTGATTTCCATCTTCTTCTTGCTTAGGTGAGATTTTTGAACAGGGAAGGAGAATGAGTGTGGAAAGTGAGCAATATTATTCTACCATCAGTGAAGCTACCAATACAGTGTCCCTTTCACTCCCCCTCTGCACAAAAAGTAGCCTTACTGCCAAAGATCCATATCATGAAGTTGTTTCAAGCAGCCAGAATATTAATTACTTCATTTATATCCAATACATATTGGTACATATGTATCTATACATATTTCTAATTTGTTTAACACCTATTCTGCGTAAGTCACTATGTAAGAAGTTTCAGGGTTTCAAGGACATATAATTGGCTTACAACTTCCTGTCTGCTATGGACTATTATCTCTCTCCAAAATTCATATGTTGATGAATATCCCAGTGTGATGATACTTGGAACTAGGGATTTGGGGAAGTAATTAGGTTTAAATGAGGTATTAGATAGGGTCTTCATGAGAATATTTGTACCCTTATAAAAAGAGACACAGAGAAGTTGCTTGCTCTCTTTCTACCATGTGAGGACATAGTGAATAGATAGATGTCTATAGATAGATGTGGGTCTATGACCCACAGGGAAAGCCCTCAGAAGAAACCAAACCTATTGAACATTGGTCTTGGAGTCTCCAGCTTCCAGAACTGTGAGACAAAATAAAATTTTGTCCCTTAAACCACCCAGTCTGTGGTATCTTGTTATGGCAGCCTGAGCTGACTAATACATTGTCCTTAAGCTCCTATGCCTCCAACTGGAAAGAAGGAATAGATATATGATTATATCATGACAAGTTTCTGAATAAGACAGTATCATAATGATACATCTGTGTATTTGTATTTTATCTTTAGAGTGTGATATCTGAAATTCAATTAATGATATAAGAGATTTGCTTTAGATATCTGAAATTTAATTAACAATGCAAGAGACTTGCACAATATGTGAGTGTTTCCAGAGTGGAAATTGTTCATAAAGCACCAAATAAATAGCTATTTTGATGATAAATATAATGATGTAGATGGCTGCAGGCACTCAGAGGAGGATGGGTTCCTATGAACTGAGAGGTCAGGAATGTGTGATGACGGAATTACAACATGAACTGGCCCTGAGATATTGTTAGATGAGGCACAGGAAGGCTAAGGCAAGGGGGCTCTACACAGATAGACTTTCCATGAACTATGGCAACCTTCTTCCTGAATGTTTTCTGATTTCTGTGAACTCTCAACAACATGGATGCAGTTATTGACCTCTTTTTGGGAAGTTAGAAAATGCCAGACTCTAGGGATCCTTTAGGTGTTGATAGCTTTAACTGTAACTGAGTGGTCGGGGGGATATGCACTTAAAGGGGAAGTTCAAATTCCACTGAAATTTAAATGATTTATTTAGTGTGGGTATATATGTGTTTTTGTGTGTGTATAAAATCAATGGAAATTTGCACTTTGCCTTTGCTACTTTCATCTCAACTGTAAAGATAAAATGGCATTTTTTAGCAGTTTTCCCAGTTCATGATCTCTTACAGGCTTTGAAGGAATATGTGGTTAATTAACCCAAGGTTGGGAGCTAGGGCACAGGGTGGTGGGGGGGAGGGCGGGATGGGGGTGGAGGGTAGGGGGGAAGGTGGGACTTTGATGAAAAATGTCTTCTGTGCAGGGTTGGCTGGCAGATAATCATTGAGGACTACACCTCTGTTGATAGAGTAAGTAAAGGAGAAAGAATTATAACGTTACACAGGTGTCAACCACTTCCTAGGTTTTGAGCAGAAAATTGTGAAATAGGTGAAATTTATTTTTAGGGCCCCGACATTTTCCAAATCGTACATCCCTTGCATACCTTCTTCCTGTCTACAGGTGCCTACTGGGAGCACCCATTTTTCTATACATGAACAGGTATTTCTGGGGCAGTTCTTAGGAGTTGCATACTAAGTTTTCTGGGAGAAAACTCAGACATTCACCACCCACCAAAAGCTCAGACTGTACTCTGCAACCACATGAAAACTTAATAAAAAATGCAGGATGGTAAATTGTTAACATCTGCATTCTTTGGCAAAGTACCTGGTTGAAGGATATGGTCAAAAGAGGGGAAGATCTTCAAGGGCTAGATCAGTTTACAAATACTTCCTAGAGAAGGAAGATTTTAAACTGGTTCTGGAAGAATGGGCAAAATTTAATTAGGCAAATGGTTGAAGAGAAAGTGGCCCCTTTCTTCCAGGCTCTAATATGAGACAAAAAGTTTGTGAATCATTGAAAAAGAACAAACTAATTAGGGAGATGGGCTATTACAAGAAGGAAATCGGACTATGAAAATTTAAAGTACAGGTCTAAGAGTTTAGTAGAAAGTAAGGATCCAGTAAGAATTAAATAGGAACTGAGGGATTCACCCTCTGAAGTAAAAGCTTGGTTTTGACAGGCCATACTGATTATGAGGGAGGGAAAGCAACAAAGGTGTTAGGAGTCCTATGCTGGGATGGGTGGGTTCCAAGGACAGAAGGATTTGAGAGAAGCAAAGGCTTGGGGTCTCAGGGAGTGCTCTGGGCTGTGTCCATAGTGGATCTTGCCAGGGTCTTCTCCTTCTACCATCCTGCCTTCAAATTATCTTGGTCTGGTATTTTAAGGTCTCTGATTTAGTCAAGACTTTCTGGTTGTAGCTGAGAGAAACCCAACATAAAGAAACATGAGGGGAATTGGTTCACTCATCTCAGCAGGAAATCCATTAATAGATACTTTGGCTTTAGATGTAGCTGGATTCAGAAGCCCATGTGTTTCATTCATTGATTTAATATAATTTATTGAATGCCTCTTATGTGCCAGGCAGGGGTGCCAAGGATATAATGATAAGCAAAATAAAGATTATCCTCATGAAGTGTTACTTTACAAGTTAGTATATAAGGGAAAGTATAAATGTATATAATGGATAATATGTTCAATGTGTGTGCTAATAATGCTGGGCCAATAAACAGGGTCTGGGAATCTTATCTATAATGCCCTCTTGATATTCGTATCTTATATATTGATGATTGTTTCCTTGAGCACTGACAAGATGTCAGAGAAGTGTCAGATACATTTTTTGCCCTGACATGTTATGATTAGTTTTTCCCTTTCTACCTTTATCTACCCCTGCACCCAACCCTGTTCATCCCCCAGGAAAGCTGGACTGTGATGTGGTCAAAATATCCTGATCATGGGTTTGATTTGTGGCCACTGCTAAACTTTTATCTATTCTAGAGAGATATCACCCATTTCTCTTCCAAGAGAAATGTCCGTAGCTAGTGAAAGGGAAATGTTTAGAAAGATCTGCATTCTCATACTGTGATTTACACATAATATAAAGGTATTATGAAATGTTCAAGGTTCCATAAATAATGGTACTATTTGTAATAAGAATATGGTTCCTATATTCAGGGTTTGAGGGTAGATGGGCAACCCTCCAAATACAATGGGATGACTGCTGGATCAATAGATCATTTTTTCTCCTTCCTCCTGTTGTCTAAATTATAGGTTTAAATGACGGGAAAATGTTTTGGAGGTAAAGTGCATGGTATATTATTGCTTTCTGCCATTCTGATGATTTTGACTGCCACTTCTTTCAAATAACAACAGTTTGAAGATTGGGCATTTGATTAGCTCTCTACACATTCAATATATTAGAATCACAGCTACATGATATTTTGAAGATTTCTCATACATTCAATCAAGTTGGCAGGTACCTTTAGAAAAAGGAAGAGTGATCAATATATACCTTCTCATAGCCATTTCCCCCATTAATATCATGCCCCAAAACTCACATAAAACCGTGGATCTGGGGGAAGCACTGAGATGGTAGCTTATATTCCCAGGACTTCCGCGAGGGACCACTTGTACTGAATTTTGTGTTTAGGGTGGGGTGAGAAATGGCCTTTAAGTAAATTCTTAATTTCAGAAATTTAGAAACGAATATTCCTTTTTTTTTGTTTTATAAATTAGGGAGTTGGTATCAGTTGTATGACATTCAGTATAAAATATAAACATATTGCACACCTCTTCAGTATTTCAGAAGTGGTGATGGATATTAGTATAATAAAAAAGAGAAAGAAGGAAAAAGAAGATCCTTATCTAAAAGAGAGAGGCTTTTATTTCCCAAAGGGGAAAATATAAACAAGTTACTAAACAAGAACTAAAATATTGACTTGTTCTTGAAGACTAATTGCGAAAAATCATAATTTCTATCAATGGCCCCAATCCTTTTCTGTAGAATTGACTGGAAATATGAATGTCTCCTTGACAGCATCTGATACTTTGGCAAACTGGACTTGAGTTCAGAGCCAGAGAATGGGAGAATAAAGGATCCCCTATAAAAATCCAAATCAGGAAATTCATTCTCTTTTCCTTCCATTAGTTTAAACCATGGATCTACTCCAAATGTGTTTTGTAAAATAGAGCCCAAATTCTAAAACAAATAAAGTTTAATTATCATGCACCTTCCTAGCACAACAGATGGCAACTAGGAAAGTCGCCTGTAGCGATGTGAAAGAAGACTCCCGCCTGTCTTCTTCTTCTTTTTAATAACAGTATTTATTAAATGGCTATCTCTACTGCAGACTCACTCTCTGCAGGTGAAGATAAAGAAGGCAAGTGGGGAGATGTCTGAGAAAGACACACAAGATCTGTAGACAAAACGTGACAAAGGAAATATAACTCAAACTGAGATTTTTCTATTTTTAATTTTTTTTGTAACCTTTGAACAGAAATATGTGAAATTCTATAAAATAACAGAATCCTAGAATTTTAGAGATGGAAGATGACTTAGACATGCAATGGAAAATCCCTGGACTGGGAGGACCGAGGTCCTGATCCTACACTAAGTAGTGAGGTGACCAGAATCAGTTCATCTCTCTGGACCTTGCCTTCAGCTTTGAAGGTATCCATGGGATGGGGAAAGAGAGGAAACTAACATTGATTGAGTTACCTCTGCTGGGTTAGGGACTGTGCTAACTCTTACAAATTCTATTTCTCTTAATGTTCATGGCAATCCCACAGAGAAAACATTATCTACATTTTAGAGATGAGAAAGCCCTAACTGATTGTTACCCTCCTCTCCCCCCAGCCCTCTCTGCAGTGCTATGAAAGCTTCCCAGTAATGAGGGATGTATTCTTGATGGTTTTTTTGGCTCTCCCATTTCCTGGTTCTATAACTTGTCTCTGGCCCCTTCTTTGGACAGATGGTAAGTGGAAGGTCTAGGGAAGTTGTCAGATCACTTAGATAGCTTTTGGCAAACAGTGGTTACAAATGGTTTTTGTTTTCTTCTCTTTAGCAAAGGCAGGGGATAAGTGAATGACTGACTTAAGACAACACATTTTTGTTTTATTATTAAGGAATGATGTCAAACTGAACACTTAGGTCTCCTTTCACTTCAGTTTGTTAAAGTACTTTTAGTTTGTAGAACTTGGAGGGTGAGGGAGGTAGAGCTGGGTGAGGTGTCTAGTTGATTCCCTGTGAATTAGAATTTGCTACGTATCATCAAATCCTTAGTTATTTAACAAATTTATCTAAGAACCTATTATGGAAAAGACATTTATCTGGAGTTTCAGCCCCTTATTTCACCTCTTAGAAATATCTCTGATTGTTGTCTGTTTAAAATGAATGGTCCCGGGGTGCCTGGGTGGCTCAGTGGGTTAAAGCCCCTGCCTTCGGCTCAGGTCACGATCCCAGGGTCCTGGGATCGAGCCCCGCATCAGTCTCTTTGCTCAGCAGGGAGCCTGCTTCTCCTCTCTCTGCCTGCCTCTCTGCCTATTTGTGATCTGTCTGTCAAATAAATAAACAAAATTAAAAAAAAATAAATAAAAATAAAATGAATGGTCCCAAATATTCTTAAAGAGAACTTTTCCTTTAGGAATTCTTGTTTTGGCAAAATTTCCATTCATATATTATCTGCATGAGTAAAGAAAGCAGAAGTCCAGGTAACCCCAAAATAGCTTCTACATAGTTTCCAAATCAATCCTCTCATTTTTTTTCCCACAGCAAAAATAATTTCCTAATAACTCTGAGTCCTGTTAGTGCCTTTTATTTTTTGTAGCACATTGACATCATGATTGATTTGTCCTGCTAACCTTGTGTAAAGAGGGCATATATTCTGCTATCCATTGTGTTCACGAGAAAACTCAGACATTAAAAAACATGGGCAAATTGTTAGTCCAAGAACACAGAGCCTGCTAATGGATGAGTGCCACTAGGAGGCAATACTTTTTTTGTTTTGTTTGTTTTTTGTTTTGTCTCTCTCAGTGATTGGCTTCCTGTCCAATTTAAGCTGATAATTTAAAAGTATTTCCACATGCCAACCTAATAGAACCCAGAAAAGCATGAATGAATGATTTCCTAGTCCCCATTTGCTGAGTTAATCTGAGCATTAAGGATTTAATACCATTATTCTTGCACACATACCTTATTTAAAGAAATTAGAGCCAACAAAGTGCCAATACATTAAAAACTTGAGCCATGGCCAGAGTTTCCAAAGTTCTAGTCCTTGGTTTACCATTATCCAGCCTTTCTAAATAGTGAGAACAATATGGCACCGGAGTCAGCTGCATTTTTTTTTAGTTGTCTTTAGCCAAATACTTGAAAGCTGAAGAAACCCAGGATTGTAAATATTACACAAGCAGGATCCAGACAACACAGTGACATGGAATGCTAATGTCACCAGAGATCCTCTGAGTTTGCAGATCAAAATATAGTTGGCAGTAATCACACTATAAAGAGGTTCTTATAAGAGTAGCTTATCTCTCCCAGTTCACCAAACCTGTCCCTTCACATCATAGAGGAGAGCCTGCATCATTCCCACTGTCCTCTTAGAACCCACCTTGCTGTTTCTTGACTGGATGACTTTCTTTTTGCCACCCTGTCCTCCCTTCAAGTACCTCCCTCTTTCCTATTCAGATCTTACCCAGGACTTAATGTATAGCTAAATTCCCCCTCTCGTCTGTGAGATTACTTGACTTCCCAAATGCAACATCTCCCTCTTTTTTTTTTTTAAGATTTTATTTATTTATTAGTTAGAGAGAGAGAGAGAGCGAGCACAGGCAGACCGAGAGGCAGGCAGAGGCAGAGGGAGGAGCAGGCTCCCTGCCAAGCAAGGAGCCCCGATGTGGGTCTCGATCCCAGGACGCTGGGATCATGACCTGAGCTGAAGGCAGCCGCTTAACCAACTGAGCCACCCAGGCGTCCCCATCTCCCTCTTTTGAGCAACTAATTCAACCTGTTAGAGTGTTAGTCTCTTTGTAGTTGTTGGTATTCTTAATTTCATATTCTGGTTTACTCTCTCGAATTAGGAGCTCCGTGAGCATGAGGATTATAGATCTCACTTTTTGTGAGTTTCTCACAGTGACCAAAATGATGTTTCACATCTAATGAACTATGCTTTGCAGTTACAGAGTATTGATCCCAAATAGGATACAGAATCCCATGTTGCCCTTCTTTTCACAGAACGAGGCAATGGAGTCTTCCCACATGTGTCTGTAATAACCCCAATTACAATTTTGAGCATCACTATTACCCCTGCGGGAAACGTTGCCTGATCTAGCACATAATAATACAGGACACTCAGTTAAATTTGAATTGTAGGTAAACAGTGATTTATTCTCTTTTTAGTATACATGCATTCCTCAATTTTCTTTCTTCTTTCTTTCTGTTTTTAGTTTTTATTTAAATACCAGTGAGTTAACACACAGTGTAATATTAGTTTTGGGTGTACAATATAGTAGTGATTTAACACTTCTGTACATCACCCAGTGCTCATCACGACAAGTGCCCTCCTTCATCCTCATCCCCAACTTTCTTAAATTTAAAATTAAGAAATATCTGACCTGCATGACTCACGTCACTTGCGTTTACCCTTATCCTTGCCCTGTGGGGTCCTGTTTTTATTTAAAATTTTGGTATTTTTTCAGTGTGAATTTTTTGCATTAATTTGATTTTTGAAAATATTGCATTAAAATATTATATATTACTGAGTTCTTTGGTGCCGCCTTAAATGTCATCTCTGAGGCTAGTGCCTTATTGCCCTCTCCCTAATCCCAGGCCTATTCTGGTTTTGTTTTTTCATTTCTCAAAAGACAATGATGAATGGCACTGGCAGGAAGAAATGATCCCAGTGTCTAACACTTAGTATTTTTTTTTTTGGTAATCATTTTATATATTTACACTGTCTTGATTTTTTGCTTTTTACATTGAAAAGTTCAGTGATCCAGTTTCCTTCTCTCATAGTTGCATTTTAAGCCAACTCATAACTGTTAGTTTTCAAAATATGTTTTTATCACTCTCATAAATGAGGACATAGGAAATCTGGTTCTCAGGATGATCATGGGTTAGACCTTCTCATATGTTAATGGTGTATATCCTGTTTGCAAGGAGAAAGCTAAAGAGAAAAGCAGAAGCTTTGGTTGCTACACTTACAGCATGCCTGAATCTGGAGACAGGGCACCAAAGTCACACTTGCTGTGTAACTAGCTTCCCTCCCCAGATAATGCAGCACAGCACACTGTGCCTCTCTATACACTTTTCTTTTCTTGGAGCTATTTGTACACTGACATTTTAACTTTGTAAAATGTTACCACTTTGTTTTAAGCTCTCTCTACTTAAAACTTCGGTGTATACACATGAAAGTGTCAGAATATGAGTTTAGGGAGTAGAAAAGATATGGGGATTTATAGGATTTTAGATGGTTAAAAATATACAGACATGTACTCTAGTTTTGGTTTTTTAATAAAAACTATATAGGGTTATACATCAGACATTTTTTCAGAAACATAGTTAATAAAGAAAGTTATAGAAAAAAAAATGACCGCTTTAAATCTAGTTGTAAGTAGACCTGTTGTGTATATATCAGCTTTATGTATCCAGGATCTTGTCATTGGAAGAGGATATTTAGAAATCTCTTGAATGGTAATTTCTATGGATCCTCAAAACACACTGTCTTGTTATCATTTCATCATACATACAAATTACTATAGATACCTACATGACTCTCTAGAGACTTGAGTATGGGATAAGAATTGACTCACCAGTAGGACCATAAATAAATAAATCTGTAGGGTGTTTGACTAAAGGATAGATAATTTAATAGATTCGACAAAGCTTTTGAAAAGAATTTTCTCTTACAGGGAAGATAATGCCATCCATAAAGTTATGTAGAACTTTTCACTGATGGGAATTTTGTTCTTCCTGATGTGGTCTTAAAAAGATAATGGAGCTTCTATTTTGTTTGGTTTAATTATTTTACCATAGCCATAAAAAAAAAAGGAAGGGAGAAAAAGAAAGACAAAGAAAGGAAGAGAGAAAGAAAGGAAGGAAGGAAGGAAGGAAAGAAGAAAGAAAGAAGGAGAAAGGAGGAAGGAAGGAGTAAGGGAGGAAGGAAGGAAGGGGGGGAAGGAAGAGGGAGCAAGGAGGGAGGGAGGAAAAAAGGGGAAAGAAAGAGAGAGATAGAGAGAGAGAGAGGGAAGGAGAGAGGAAGGAAGGGAGAAAGAAACAAGGAAAAGAGAAAAAGAAACTATTCAGCAAAACTTCCAAACTCCGAAGTGAGTAATTTATTAAAGAAGAGATTTTTGGATTTTTCATTTGTTTGTTTGTTTTGCCTAACCTCTGCCTCTTAGAATCCCAAGAGACATTTTCCTTATGATTTCAAGCTGTGGGTTCCTTAGTGTTTCACATCCCAGTGCATGACAGAAAAGAAATTCCAAACAGTATATTTTGTAGTAAAGCATCTCTTTCGACTTTGATACAGAAGTTACAATATGGCCTAGGATATATGGGTATGAAATTCTGAATTCTGGTGATTTATTTTAAATGTTTTCTAATTTAGTTTTTATCATCTCAATCATTTTCTATTCAGAACTGTGCTTACATAAGAGAGCAGAAAAAAACATTTGTTTTTGAAGGCAAAAGCAGACATCCTGTGTTTACTTAATTGATGAATGTCTGGAGCAGGAAGAAAACATACTTGCATGAAGCTGAATATGGACATATGTGTAAACCATCCTGAGAATGTATTGTTTTTCAGCAATTTAAATTTTTATTTCAGAGAAAACTAACTTTAGAGTTTAGAAAACCAACATATAATAGCTGTTTATTGAATTTCCTCTCCCTCTCTCTCTCTCTGTCTTTCTTTCTTGCTTGGATTCTTCCAGTCAAGTCTGTCTTTGAAAAAAAAAATTTTTTTTAAATTTTAATGTCTCTAACATTGAATTTTCTAAACCAGAGATTGTTTCTTTTCTCTTAATAGACTGGAAGAAAAGAAAAAGGAGATCCTCTAAACATTGCAATTGATAAGATGACCAAGAAAACAAGAGACCTAAGGAGACAGGTACTGTTTTTGTTTTTATTTTATGTGCCTCATACTGAATGGTGGTTTTCAAGAATGTCCTTTTCCAGGGCTTCTAAGAGCTGACATTCAGGTTGCTACTCTTCATAGCACCTACACATACACAGAAGCATTTCATCAACAAGGTAGAGTCTGCTGAGCAGACAGATGTGACAGCCTCAAGAGGTATGATGAAAACACCCTCTGAAGAGGAAGCATGCTCACTGCCCAGAAACAATCTTCCCAGGTAGAGACTTGATGAATTCACTACCTTCTACATCTATTTTTCAGTTTTCCAGATGCAGGTATACAAAGAGCCAGTCACTGATTTTTGCTGGTTCTTACTTACCACAACTCCGAAGGCCTTAAATGAAACAAGAATGCTGATGGTTAATGAGAAACACAGCTCTTAATCTGATGTGCTAATTAAGGTCTCTGACCCTGTGTATTTCCTTTAGGGATCCAAGTCACCAAGGGAGTTTGCTTATCAGATGGTTGTTTGGGAAAACTGGGGACTGAAACAAGGAAAGTTAGTTGGATGATTTGAATGGCAAGTGGTATTATCACTCTGACAGGTCTATTTTTGGGGATGAAAAAAGTCTCTGGCTGGGGCTCCATTTTATCTTGAAGGTGCTATATCAACACTGGTAACCCTATTGTCTTGTAACCCTTATTTTATGTGTGACCAAAGAAAGTAGAGCTCACTATGGATAGTGTTCTTTCTAGAAGAGCTATACCATCCATTAAGTTGCAATAAAATCCCCTCTTGATTTCTGCCTAAGAGGCATCCTGTCTCCTACTGGTAGCTTTTGCATATATCCATCTCTTTCATTAAGTGTTGATTGTGTTAGTCAGCTAGAACCAGTCACTTCCCTGAGACAGCAGCAACCTTACTTTGTGCAGCTGGAAAAGCTAGACTGACGTGAATGCATCTTGCCCTCGCTACTCTTACATGTCAAGTACAGACAGAATTAGTGAGATGCCTAGGCAAGAATGACCAAGAAGCATGTTAGAAGTGTTTGAATGAGAGGAAGACACCCCTTCTAATTACTACTGCGAAGCTTCTGGGCTCCCTTCGGGTTATCACCTGTAGGTTGTAGGCATGCTTGAGCTACTGTCCTCCAGAAAAATCACGATTAGTTCTGGAATTTGAAGACTCGTTTACCCAGCTAACAAGTCCTTGTAGAGGAAACATTAGCTTCTCATTTTACCTTAAAATGAGGGAGAATAAAATGATGTCCTATACCAAATGGATATTTGGCCAGATCTATCTCTTTGCCCTCTTAAACCATCTCTTCACTCAAATCCCCATCTGATATGAAATGATATGAGTGGTAGGAATTGGGACTGGAGTTAATGCAAAACATTGAATCAGGTGTCCAGAGACCAGGGTTTTAGCTCTACCACTGAGCTGGCTGTGTGACTATGGATCTACCGTCTAACTCTACCACTGAACTGGCTGTGTGACTATGGATCTACCATTTCTTGGTCTTTGTTTCTTATATATGAAAGTAGGGAGCAAACCAAATCTGTAAGCTCTCTCTAAGCTGTATAAGATTGAATGACCCCAAAAGAAATCTGCATTTATTTCCTATGCCACAGGTCCTAATGCTTGATAATCACAGATTTTGAAGCAGTGGGGATACATCTTCTTTAGACCCTTTCTTTGGCTAGGTGATCAAACAGGCAAAATTCATGATATGAGTCTTCTCACCTTTCAATCTCTTGGTTTTAGTAGAGACCATTCTGTTACATTCAGGAGCCAGCAACCTCATCTCTCTGAGCTTATGGACCTATCATAGCAACTTTTTAAGTCTTATTAGGAAGGAGTGGATAAAGTAGTTTTTACTCTGCTGTTAAAATTCTCAGGAAAGGGTTTACTCTTTCTCACTGAGGACAGTGGCAAAATTTGTAGATGGAATTTATGGTAAAAGTTGAAATGTTTTGGTGACAAGTTCTTCCTTGGAGGACTTCTTTCAGGATGGCAGGGGAAGGAGTATATCATCCTTTCAAATCATTCCATGCATAAAAGAATTAATTTTCTGCTCACCTTTCCCAAAGATTGAGAAGAAGAAGGATAAAGAGAATTGTTTCATGATATTAAGATCCAAAAGTTATGGCATAATTTCACACCACATCCCCAAATTTGGTTCAAACATCTTTCTCTTTCCCAATTTGCCTTTCTAGAACTAAGATGGTTCCCATCTGTCAGTTCCATCCCTGTCCATATGTTGGGATATTTTTGTCTTTCTTTCCATCTCTTCTGTTTCTCCATGTACACCTGTAGTGGTACAGAAGCTTCTCTGATCTAAACAGAAGCTACCTAGCATTTACCCAAATGGAACTTGCCACAACTCTGATTAGCTTGGCTCAAGTGGACCTTCATTTTCAATTTGGGTAACTAGTTAATTGGATTATCAAGGTTTCCTCTGAGTATCTGATAGCAGTGAGCTATTGCAGCCCAGTGAAAGCTAGTGGTTCAAATGAATGTATTTCTGTGGCTGAAACACTTTCTGTTCTTTACATTATTGACAATCCTTTTTAGAAGACATTTTAAATGGGAGCCTTCCAGTGTCCATGTCCACTTCCCTGTATACATGTAATCCTGTATATAATATTTAGAGCAATCAAATCAGAATGGGAAAAAAAAAGCTGAAAGCAAAGAAAAACATTTCTAGTGACTTTCCTCAAGTTTCTCCTCTTAGTTTCTTGCTTCTTCCTCATAGCTCTAAGGTTGGGTAGTGTCCTTCAGAAGGGTAACTCTGGAGTCCTGCAAAGTTCTGGTCACAATTAAAAATAAATAGAGGTTGGGTGAGGGTGGTGGGGTTACATCATATGTTTAAATAAAGCTTAAATAAAGTTAAAAAAAATAAATAGAGTCCATCATGATCATTATTTTGGACTTCCCTAATTGTAAAAAAAAAAAAAAAGACTTAAATTTGTAGATAATTGAAAAAAAATCAAGAGTAATTGAATAAAAAGGATTTCTGTTTCAGAAGTATTTTCAAGTAAGTGGGTCCCCTTTCTCTAGAGAGTATATCTCAAAGAAATGGGGAGTCATAAATTATGAAAAAGGTTGCAGGAACCGCAGGGTGTTATTTAAAATTGATTGGCTTAGAACTGTCTTGCCAATTAAACCCATGAGAGTGGGCAGCAGTAGAGCAGAATCCTCTTAAGAGTATTTTGTTTGGAATTAAAAATGGATTTAGGGGAATATAACTGCCAGCTTTAAGCATTATGTTTTAATTTTAGAGTTGCGGGCACAGTATGCCCATGTCTGAGCTATTGTCACTGCTGTGATTCTGGAATCAGACCATTATAAAAACAAAAGCTTTTGGCTGACTCCCCACCTGGGTGCCTAGTAGCCCACATGGTCTACCCATCCCTTAGAGAGGACCCAGTCTGTGGCTGCCAGCTGCTCTTCAATGTCCTCCTTGTATGTGCCACCTGTGAACTATTCTAGGCATGGTCTCTTGATTTTCTCTAAGCTTACAGGATGCTGGTCTGTTCTGGTTATTATTTTGGTCCTGTTATTAATCTTTTTTTTTCCCAAGTTGATAAGCAAATCAGGACCCAAATGTTTCCCTATGAGATGTTAATAAATAATAATCATAACAAGTTAGGGTGTTGCTAAACTTAACAACTCTCTCATTCCCCAAGCTAATCAAGGGCCTAATTCTTATCCCTTCACCCTTAATAGCCATCACAATAATTCCAGCGACGAGATTCAGTAAGTGTCAACTTAACGAAAGTATCAGTTTTGCTATTATAATCAAAACACTTTCAAACAAAAAATCACGTATAGAATGCTTTTACATCGGGATGAACACTTAATAGAATAGATTATATAACAATGGATTTAAAAACAAACAAGCAAAAAATGTTATTGGATGGTATGTTTAAGGGTGTATTTATCAAGACCCTGTCTCCATTGAGAACTTATATAAGAAATATGATTAAAGTTGGGCAGTAATCAGCAGTAGCTTCTGAAATCACTGCCCTCGAAATGAAAACTAAACTCTGACAGGTATTGAGTCTGTAAAACATGCCAAGCCCTCTTCTAAGGTCTCTCCGTGAATGGATCACATTTAATCCTCATACAAGCTCTATGAGATAGAAGAGATGTCATCATGCCCATTTTACAGATGAGGACATGAAATGAAGTAATGTAACCATGGCCTCATGCAGTATGGATACATAAAGGTTTCAGCCCAGGTGGTTTGGCTATAGGGTCTTTGCTCATAATCCTTCCCCATTCTGCCCCTCCATCGAACCAGTGTATGCAATTGGGTCACCCATATACCAATCTACTCTGGGGGATGTAGTTGGGAAGGACGGAAGGTTCCCATAAATATATAGAGGTGCTTTATGATTTCCAACAGCACTTTTACTACTTCAAGGTTTGGGATGGGTGACATGTACATACTATAGACAGAAAAAAAATTTCTGTGGTGAATGTTAAAAAAATGGTTCTTAGTTGTGTTATGATATTGTCTCTCAGGTTTCCAGCTGTTATGGTTCACTGGGTCCTCTTTTTAAAAAGTGCTATTATGTTTAGGTAGCTGGCTTCTCAAAGTGTGAATTATAGATTTTGCAAAAAACATTTACAGAAAAAAGGAATTTTAAGGCATTCAATTCTTTTTCTCATATCTGCTCATGATGGGGCCAATTATTTTTAGAGTCATTGTAAGATAACATTTAAAATCATTTATTTCCAGACTTAAATCTGCTTTTCCTCATAAGGACATGAGGCTATCTATATAGCTACAATAAAAATAAAATGAAATAATAAAATGAAATAAAATATTGATTTCTTCCAAATGTTAAGGTTTGTGTTCTTCACACTGAAAACCTATGTCTGAGCTAATAATCCCTGGAGTTTGTGTCCTAGGTCAGATTGTCTTGCTGCTTTAGAAATATAGAGACCAGAGAATGATCATACAGTGATTGGGACTTGAAATACCGAATATAAACAGCTCAGAGAGAGACAGAGACAAATTGCATCAGGACCACCAAAGATCAAAATCAAAAAGGCAAGGAAGAAAAGGACAGAGGTAGCAGAGGGCCCAAGAGTGCTGTGAAAGGCCATCCTTTGGACATGCCTCTTGAAAATGGGTTATATATTCAAGCCATCTCTACCTTAGGAAAATCCTGATATGACTGCCCTGAATGTCAGAGTACCATATGCTTATTTATCTCCTGGAAAATACTCATTAGGACAAGTTCAAAGTACACGGTTTCATCAGTTGCAAACAGTTCTTAAAATATCACTATGGGTAAGCTTTTCCCTTATGTAGACACTGTTCAAGTCATAAAGTGATCTAATTTCTTCCTATGAGCCAGTGTATAGTTGATTACTCACACATTAACACAGTCTTGTATAGGACATCAAGCTTGACCTCTCCCTCACTAGTGAGTCTAGATCACAGAACAAATCCAGTAGCTTGATCAACATTGAATAATCAAGTAACACACTGTACTAACCAGAGGGATTTGTAATGTATGTGTGAATAGGAAAATGCTCAATCAGGCAGTTCAGCTACAGATTTGTTCTCTTCTGCTAATTTCTCCAGGCCCTGGAAGTCAAGGAAAAGTGGGAAGGGGAAGGATAAATAGCAATGGCTGATTCCCAAAATTCAAGAGAGTATCTATATTTGGTCTAATCTCTGACACCTTCTCCTGTTCTAGGCAATGAGAATACCATTAAGAAATCTTGACCCTCACATTGGACAATCAGCCATAGGATTATTAAAAAAAAAATTCTACCATATTGTCTAGGATGAAATTCTTCAAAAGGAAATATCAGAAGGTTTTCAACAATGATCATTTAAACAACAAGGAATTTTGTTGTTTTAGCTTACCAGAACACTCATTTCAGAACACTCATCTTGATTAAATGAAGTTGGCCCATATTCATTATTGGAGGCTATGTTTAGGCTGGGATTTCTTATCCAAACCTGTCACTGCAAGGGAGATAATTTTAAAGCATGTTGTACGAGAGTTTGCCACATGGCCTGAACTGAAGTATTTCTAGAGTTGATGATAGCACTAATCACTGTTCTGACTGAACATACTCCGTGGATCATTGCAGCCAGCTTGTGGTCAAATATATCTGTTCCATTTGACCCCTCCTTGCCGACGTTATCTTGTATTACCTGAAATAGCTGCTGGCATCACTTTTCCCAGGGGAAATTTCCATCAGGGCAGCTATTTCTTTATCTCCCCATTTCCCAAGGAGGCTGGATACATCTGAAACTTAAAAGTGAGTCATCTTCCTACGGCTCTGCCTTTCCTGCTGTGGCCAACAGCCCTGGTAGCAGTCCGTTTGCCCTGGGATCTCATCACTGTGTGCCTTCCTGGCTCCAGTGAATGTCACTAATGATGGCTGCGGGAATTCAACAGTGCTCTTTCTTGGGTAGCAAATTGTGAAAAAGAGAATGTTGCCTATAATGTCCATCAATTTACTCTATATGCCCTTGACCAATCTTTGTCTTTTTTGGCTGAATGAAATTTCAGCCAAATTCTCACCCCACTTCCACCCTACACATTTGTGTGCTTCCCACAGTAATTAACTTTCCAAGAGAATTGCAGCCCTGTACAGCCCCTCCCATTATCATTCTTTGAATCCCCATCAGTCATTCAGTCTGGTGGATTTCAACTCCTACATGCATGTCCAGTCCATTCCTTCCTATCCATTCCCATTTGACTGCTTAATTGCTTTTCATAAAAATGATGATCATAACCTCACAACCACTCCCCTCAACCCCAGCCTTCCTGCCTTCAGCTCACTCTAGCTCCAGCAGTTTTAAGTCAGCATTCACATATCCTCATGCTTTTGCACTTGCTTCTGCCTAAAATGCCCTCTCCCTTCTTTTTTTCCCCCCCAAGAAAATTCACAATTTTTCTGAATGTTTTCTCTCCCTCTTCCCCACCCCCCAGGAAATTCACAATTTTTCCTACAAGGCTTAGTTTAAATGTCACCTTATCATCACAGTCTTATCCAATTCCTATAAACAGGGTTTATCCAGTAAGCTCTGGAGCATTTTAAAATACCCTTATTATGACACTTCTTACAGTAGATTTAAGTTATTTATGTGACTTTGTCTATTCCCAAGTGTTATTATTATTATTCTTTTTAAAGGTTTTATCTGACAGAGAGATAGAGAGCACAAGTAGGCAAAGCTGCAGGCAGAGGAAAAAGGAGAAGCAGGCTCCCCGCTGAGCAGGGAGCCCAGGAACCTGGGATCACAACCTGAGCTGAAAGCAGCCACTCCACCGACTGAGCCACCCAGGCCCCTATTTTTTGTTTCTTCAGGACATATCCTAGTTGCCAAAATAAAGTAACCCCATACCGCACAGGAGTTGAAAGAAGGAAGACTCCCTTGTATGCAGACTTGGCACCCAAGAAATGTCACAGTCATCAATCAATTTCCCCTTCATTCTAAACTCTCATGTCTCAGGTTCCGTTGTTTTAACAACCAGATTTGTTAAAAAAAAAAAAAAGTCCACTTACACTGATAAAATATCTATTTGCCTTTTATTTTTTATTTTTTTTTAAAGATTTTATTTATTTATGTGACACACAGAGAGAGATCACAAGTAGGCAGAGAGAGGGGGGAAAGCAGGCTCCCCGCTGAGCAGAGAGCCCGAAGTAGGGCTCGATGCGGGGCTCGATGCGGGGCTCGATCCCAGGACCCTAAGATCATGACCTGCAACCCACTGAGCCACCCAGGCACCCCTCTATTTGCATTTTAACAGAGAACTTCAATGCCTTAATCCAGAAGTTTCCTGTTGCTGGGCTGACTTTAGAGAAGTAGCTCAAGAACCGACTAGAAGTGCAGATATATAGCTCCATCTTGGGAGACTGATTTCATGTACATATGGTGACACATTAAACTCTGTATTGTAATAAGCTTTCCAGATAATCTGTGATGTTCTAGCAGGTTTGAATTCCTCTGCCTTTGTTTCTGACTGTGGGAACTTTCAGACCTCATTGCAGTCTGCTCAGGGATGCATCTGAGGACTGTGAAGCCCTCCAGCTTCTCTCTAATCCTATGCTGGAGTCTCTGCTAGACCTCCCCACTTCACAGATGGGATACCTGTTCAGATAGAAAGAGAATTCGTGCTTGAGCCCTGTCTCCTCATGGACCAAGATTAGGGATGGATGGTCTGTCTGATTGCTCACTGTGCCATGCACAGAGCCAAGACAAAGGCAGGGCGAGTGAGGCACTAGCCTCAGGTACAAAGTTTTGGGAACACCCAAAACCTCAGTAATCCAAATAAATAATATTCTTATCGTATTTTAGAAAAGAGAAATGAGGGCGCCTGGGTGGCTCAGTGGGTTAAAGCCTCTGCCTTCAGCTTAGGTCATGATCCCAAGGTCCTGGGTTTGAGCCCCACATCTGGCTCTCTGCTCAGCAGGGATCCTGCTTCCCCCTCTCTCTCTGCCTACTTGTGATCTCTATCTGCCAAATAAATAAATAAAATCTTTAAAAAAAGAGAAAAGAGAAATGAATGCAAAAAAATCCATTATGAGCAAATTATCAACACTGTAAATAAAGGTAGGATCAGTTAACAGGACAGTCACCAGAAGCTGGAAAAAACCAGGAGTACTGATCCTGTCTTTATTTACAGTGTTGCTATTTTGTTTATGATGGGTGAATCTTTCCTCAGTTTTGGCTCTTGTCCAGAGTTTCTATCTATTAGAGTCTTTACTGCACCTGCTGTATGAGAAAGATCCCCCCAAAAGTCTCAATGTCAGGTGGTTTTCTATTTTTCCCCCTACATTAGTGGCAAAAGGGCTGACTTTAAAATTTATGAGATGACACCTTGGACTCCAGATTTGAAGACCTATTTGAATTGTGGTGTCTTTTAGGTTGTCTTGCTCCAAATGCATTTCTTTTTGATATTTATCACAGTGACATGGGCTTTTTATGGCACTCTGAAGTGCTTCAGAGAAAATGGAGAGCATTTTAATACTGCTGATTTACTCTTTCAGGTCTACAGTAATTTCCTTGCTGCCTAATTATAAGGCTCAGTTTAATTTACTCTACACATAATGTTTACTGATGCACATATGGTGCCACATTCCAGGAAACTGTACCCAGAACAGGTATTTTTGTCA
>ML108076.1:0-14917 GCA_003697995.1 Taxidea taxus jeffersonii
AAGAAAGAGAAGTACCTCTTTTTCCACCCATTTCAATATAGTTTGCATGCTCAACATTCCAGCAACACAGCTATCATAAGGTCTTTGATGACTTCCATGTTGCTTAACCCAATGGATCCAACCACCTACATCTTTTTTGACCTATAGTAGCCTCTCCTTGGCCTCCATGGCACCATACTCTTTGTGCTGTCATGTAAATCCTGGGCCTCCCCTCAGCCTAATTTGCTGATTGCCCCTCTATTATCTAGCCTCTAAAGTTGGTGTTTCTCTTGTTTTGATATTAAGCTCTCATTTCTCCTTATCATATGTACATTCACTACCTTGATCTCTATTTTCACAGCTTTAATTTTTTAAAAAATTTTATTTATTTGACAGAGAGAGAGATTACAAGTAGGCAGAGCAGCAGGCAGAGAGAGGGGGGGAAGCAGGCTCCCTGCTGAGCAGAGAGCCGGATGTGGGGCTCGATCCCAGGAACCTGAGATCATGACCTGAGCCTGAGGCAGGGGCTTTAACCCACTGTGCCACCCAGGTGCCCCTATTTTCACAGCTTTAAATATCACCTATTTACAACTTAATTTAAGCCTCTGTAACAGATCCTTTTTAAAGATTTTATACACACACACACACACACACACACACACGTGTGTGTGTATGTATGTATATGAGAGAGATCGTATGCAAGAGAGAGAGAGGACAGGGGAGAGGGACAGAGGGAAAGGGAGAGAATCCCAAACAGACTCCACCTGAGCACACAGACAGCCCCACACAGGGCTCAATCTCACAACCCTGAGATCATGACCTGAGCCGAAACCAAGAGTCGGACACCTAACCAACTGAGCCTTCCAGATACCACATAACAGACTGTCTTCTAAGCTCCAGATCTGTATTATCTGATTTCCTATCTACCACCTCCATTGAATATCTGAAACTTAACCTAGCCTAAAGAGAGATCTTACTCTTCCCTCCATAATTTGTTTCTCTCTCAGTAGTCACCATTTTAGTAAATGGCATCTCCACCCACCCCAAATGCACATGCCAGAAACCGGGAAGTCGTTCTCAATACCTCCCTCTTTCTCATACTCAACATCGAGTTCATTTACAAATATTGTTGTTTCTGCCTCCAGAATATATTTGGGATTCATACACTTCTACCTGTTCTCTCACAACTCTACTTGAGGTAACCATCAACTCTCATCTAGACTCCTATAATAACCTAATAATTGCCTACCACTGACTTTTTCAAGTATTTTCTACTAGGAGCCAGGGCGGTGTTTTAACCCCCTCAGTGGCCTCCCATTATACTTAGTCTAAAATCTAAGATACCCAGCAGCCCAGGTTGGTCTTCCCCTGACCATCCCTCCAGCCTCAATGCCCACAGCTTGCCTCCATGCTCCAGCCACATGGCCTTCTTCCAGTGTGGTGCCTCTGCTTCACTCTCACCCCTGAGTCTGCACACAATGCTCTTCCCTCCGCCCAGAAAGCTGTTCTGGCTCCACAGGTGTCCACTACTCTTCACCTGGTTAACGTGTTGTCATTCTTGAGGCTGGCTTAAAATTTACCTCCTCAGAGAGAAGTTTCCTAACCTTCACGCTTAACTAGCAAATGTGTTTTTCTTCCACAGCACTGACCACAGCTTGTAATTACGTTTTCCGTGTGATTGTTTCTTTGCCTTTACTCCCCACTAGACTCTCAGCTCCATGAGAACGCGATCTATTTGTTTTCCCTGCTATCTATATGTACACCCGGTGAGGCACCAACAGAGTAGCACTCAACAATATTCACTGACAAATTAATGGATGAGCACAAAAAAGAAAATTCTTTCTCCTTTGAGTCCCTGGTAATCAACATCCAGAAGACTCGTTTCTTGGATTTTGATTAAGTAGAGGTCAGCTTCCGATCTACACATTGCAACCTCTGGGAATTCATTTCCAGGCTCGGTTCACAGCTGCTCATCCCAGTTGGCTACAGGGAGCTCCTGTGGCCTCATGACTCCAGTAGCCCACAACACTACAGCGCCTTTTGATGAAGGAGGTGTCCGTGGGTCAGGGGCTTGTACGCAGTGCCTGAGGATGGGGAAGGGCCACACAAGGAAGTTCACCACGGTCGCGGCAGCCTTTCTGGAGAAGCTGCTGTCCGGCCGTGCTTATTAGGAAACCAAGTGGACGTGTCTATAAGCCAGAAGTTCTGTTTCTGGAGAATACCATCAGAGAACTCTGGACGGACCCTTAAGAGGGCAGGTGTGCCATTGTTCATAGTAGGACGAAGCTGGATGCAACCTGAGTGCCTGTGATTTGGGGACTGGATGATGTGGTGTATGTAAACCACGTAAATGACGGAAAACTGCCTCCGTCAAAAGCAACAAACTGAAATTTACAGCACCACAGGGAGATATTAATCTTATCATGTAGCATCCTTAAAAGTTTAAACTTTGATAGGGCGCCTGGGTGGCTCAGTGGGTTAAGCCTCTGCCTTCGGCTCGGATCATGGTCCTGGGGTCGAGCCCCGCATAGGGCTCTCTGCTCTGCAGGGAACCTGCTTCCCCACTCTCTGCCTGCCTCTCTGCCTACTTGTGATCTTTCCGTCAAATATGTAAATAAAATCTTTTTTTAAAAGAAGTTTAAACTTTGATATACTCAAATCTACCTACTTTTACCCCTTGCAGTTTGTGCCTTTTAAGCCTTCTGTGAAGTCTTTCTTTCTTTCTTTCTTTTAGCTGAGGCCAGTTATCCAAACACCAATCACAAAATCCTTTCCCCACTACCTAGGAGGCAATCTACATTGCACCAAATTCCCATTGGGTCAGTCAACACAGGTCTGCCTCTGCCTTCTCTATCCTGTGCCCTCCATCTGCTTGGACGTTCCTGCCCCTAAACCACATGCCTTAATTACCATGGCTTTAAAACACGTCTCAGAGCTGAGGAGGTCAATCTCCCCTACCCATGCTCGTCTTGTTCAAACCTATCTTGGGCATCTGAGAACCAGGCTCCTTTCCCAAAGATGGACTCGGTCTGTGCAAGGACAGCACATAAAGAAGGAGAACTTGGGCATCACTTACTGCTTTCACTCCGTACGCATCTGAACGTGTGTTCAAGATGTCTGGAGACATTTCTGCCACTTCCACCATCAGAAGGAAAAAAAGGAGTTGACTAGAACATTCTCTGTTTATGTGAGTATATGATCTAAAAACCAGTGAGAGACACTATTCTACATGATTTAAATATATCTCCCACAATCTTTCCCCAAAATTATAAGACCCTTTTGGGAACCAACAGATATCAACCTGCTTTAAGTATTAATAAAATATAGTTGTTAGCATGTTAACACTTCTTGGATATGCTTCACGTGGTTAGCTGGACTAAGTGAGGTTTCTCTTTCCATTTAACCAGATTCAGAATTTTGGTTTTATGTTTACCTGTTTCAAGACAACTTTAAAGAGATTGATCCGCTTTGCTGCAATTTGGTACAACCCAGGAGGGATCGAGAACCAGCGGATCTGTTGTACTAGGCACAAATGCAGGCTGAAGGATTTTTTTTTTTTAAACATACTTCTTCCAGAATTTTAAAATCAATTTCGGTAAAACTATAAAGAGGTTTTAGAAAATATGAGTTAAGTGCTATTTATAGAATCACTAGTTACTAGTGACAAGCAATTATCACCCCCTCTCGCCGTGTGAGCATCCCAATTGGGGGCCAAACATGAAGAAAGATGAAGCACCGTGGATCTGAGGGCTGCCAGATGTCTGGTGTTCCTGTTCTTGCCCCCCAACCCTGACACCTAACCCCTCTGGCTCCAGCACCCCAGGAGAGCCCACCCACCCGCACACACACTCTCCCTTCACTGCCTAAATTCCTGCCCTGCAGTGTCCACACTGGCCGCTTCGCCAATCCCTCTGATATTTTACAGCTTGTCGACATTTTACACCAGTTCTGACCTCCCACTGTGGGTTTGGAGGTAAGCTTTGGAGGCTCCCTGTGTAATGTGGCTAGAAGTCCCCGGGGAGGCAAGGGTGCTGCTGGCCCGGCCCCTGGTGGGCGCCACCCAGCTCAGGGGAACAGGACCATTAAGCCGCCTCCAACACTGCACTTCTTTGTGAAACTGAAGGTTGTGGACTTTTTAAAAATGTACACAAGGAATTAAAGATGAGACGGGGTACAACCAAGTAACCATTCAACTTTATGTTCTCTTTGAATTAAAAATTCTCAAAAATGTCTTTTAAGCTCAATGACTTTAGACTGATAAAAAGAGTTAGCAGTTGTCTTGCTTTTCACCAAACCGCATAAAACAAACTCTGCCCACAATGAGTCTATCCCTGCGAATATGCTCAAAGGAGTCTCACTCAAGACTCACAAGGCAGTCACTCCCAAATAAAAGGAGGCGAAAACCCAGATGGCCTTTTATCCTGAGAGAAGTTATTAAAGAGCAGATTCATTGCAGAAGGAAAATGTCAAAAGCAAAGGGAGGATGAGGGACGTGTGAGGACAGAATTCATGGTGCACAATCCATGAGTGGAGACAGCAGAGGGCAGCCCCAACATTTCTGTCATTGGTGGGGGGGGGGGGGTGGGAGGGTCCAGGCTCTATCTGCCCATCTGTGGTTGGAAAGGTGAAAGGAACCACACACCAAAGTCAGGTACTCAGAGTCAATGGATCTGCCACCACCGGCCACTCACACTGGGCCTGAAGGAGAAGGGAAGGCGGGCAGCTTGTACCATTAGGTGCCCAAGGGGCACAGTCCCCATCACTCAAGCGACAGCTTGCACCAGGGACCGCCACCCCGTCGGCACACTACCCTCTCTCTCCCCATCCCCAACCCCCGGCAAAGAAAATGGATTCCAACTCTGGAGTCTTAGACACACATGGGAAGTGGGACTCAGGGAGGACCTTGCTCCCCTTACATGCAGCAGTCCTTCAACAGGCATTTAATGAGCCCCTGCTGTATGCCCCACACTGTACAGACACTTGAACAGTGGTTGGTCACAAGCGCTGAGGCCAAGAGGCCCTGCAGTGGCATGGCCTGCACACCTCGGGTCAGAGGCTTTAGACCCACTCTAAGCTCTCCTCCTTCACAGAGGACACCCGAAGCAGGGAAGGAGCCCCCATCTGCAGGGAACAGAACAATGCCGAGCCTCCGAGGGGCACGTAGGCCACAGTAGGCCACACAGAAAGGCATCCACGGGCAGAAAAACAAGCCCCGCGTGTCACCCTTAAGTCACTGGGCTTTCGAGGCACCCAAATCCCTCAGTGAGCCACAGAGAGTGAGCGTGGCCTGAGGACCATGAAGGCACATGGCCACTGGCCCCAGTGGTCAAGCACTTGCTGTGGCCAACAAACTAAGCTCAGGCCACTGGGTCCAAACCAGTGCTTCCCAGTCCAGGGCCAGTTTGCCCCCAGGGACACCCACCAATGGCAGGAGACATTTTTGGTTGCCACAGTGAGTCGGGGTGTTGCTGGCACCTAGCGGGCAGAGGCCTGGAACTACAAACTACCCTCCAGTATACAGGTCAGCCCTCGCAGCAAACTGTGGACCGAAAACATCAGTGAGGCCAAGGCTGAGAAATCCAGGCTAAATACACCCTTGGGTCCTAGAGACACAAAGGAACCTTTACTCTCCCCCCTCCCAAGCCACTGATAGAGACCACATGGCCCAGCTGTCACCCCTCCCCAAATTGTGCAGAAGTGATCACTATCTGTGTCAGTGACAGGACCCAGAGCCCTGTCTGTGCTCCTGATCCGAAACACCGCCTCCTGGGAATAGGCAAGTGGGAGAGGCCCTGCTGCCCCACCTACGCCAGCCGCCTCTCTCCCGGAGGGAGCGGATGCACAATATTTTGATACTCTGGAAATCAAGAGGAAGCTGGCAGCTGTGAAAAGACAGTGTTTATGGAAACAAAACCCAGAGTGCCTGAGTGCATTACTATGGGTGCATAGCAGTGGTCCAAACGGTGAAGGGGAGCCCCAGGAAGCTCCCGGCACACCCTCTTTCACACCCTGGTTCAGAGGGGACCCCCCTGAGTCTGCAGGAAGAGGGCCTTCCTGGCACCCACTCCTGGCTGCTCCTTAGCTCCAAAGAGCCACCAGGACGCACTCCCTGGGCACTGGCTAAGCGAGCCCTGACCCCCAGGCCGGCATGAAGTCATGTGCACACTGCACACACTGGCGCACACAGATGCACACACACATGCACACACACACATATGTGCACACGCAGGCGGTCCCTTCCCTTCTCCACCACTCTTCACAGACAAAGTAGACTGCTGCTGGCTCACGGGAAGAGTAGGGACAAGCAAGCCTGCTTTCGGGGGAAGGAGGCGAGCAGAGAAGCGTGGAGCACCGCCATGCAGGGGAATTCAGCCGGACCCTGAACACCAAACGCCCCACCTCGGCAGACGTTGCTTGCCCCTGAGCACACGCCACCCCACCCCCACCACCCCACACAGCCTCCTGGCCACACACAGGCCAGTGAGGTGCCCCCTCTCTAGAGGACAGGCAGGCGCAGGAGGGGCCGGGGGAGGTGGGGTTTGGCAGGAGACACCGGGCAAAGTCTTCCCGAGCAGGCAGACCAACAAGCTTGAGGTTCCTTCTCATTATCGGACTTGGCCCAGAATCATCAACACACAGGGAACGTTCGCTGCGGCTCCTGGGGGGCGGCTCAGACGACCTGCGACCTCTGCATGCCTCACTGCACCATCTTGCCCATCACAGGAGGGGATACAGCATGGTCAGGGGTCCTGGAGTGCCCAGACCACACCCCAAGGGAAGGCTGGCAGCAAAGGCCGACTTCCCAGAGTCCAGGAGGCTTGCTTCAGGCAGGTAACACAACCCGCTTCCAGCCGGAAGAAGTGTGTCAGTGAGACTGGTCCCTGTCAATAGACTCTTTATTTGAAAGGTTTTGCAAAACCAACACCAGGTTGAATGGGCTGCGGGCCTTCTCTTGCCTCGACTCACATAAAAGGCAGGCCATCTACAAGGGGCTGGTGAACAAGGAGACAGAGTCCTATGTATTACAGATGGCCCCACCAGCCATCACCCGTACGACACAGAGCAAGCTTTCGAAGGCCTTGGCCGGGCACCTGGGGCAGAGTGACCCCTGTGCCCTTCACTCAGCAGAGAAAACACCAGGTAAGACAGTGACCAGGAGCCGAACACCAGTGCAGGCCCTCAGCAGGTCTGCCTGGCCTCGTGGGAGGCAAGGCAGGACCAGATAAAAAACCAAAGCCTAGGGGCGCCTGGCTGGCTCAGTGGGTTAAAGCCTCTGCCTTCGGCTCAGGTCATAATCCCAGGGTCCTGGTATCAAGCCCCACATCGGGCTCTCTGCTTGGCAGGGAGCCTGCTTCCCCCCGCCCTCTCTACTGCCTCTCTGCCTACTTGCGATCTCTGTCTATATAAATAAATAAAAATCTTTTTTTTTTTTTTTTTTTTTAAAAAGCAGACACAGAGCAGCGGCCCACAGGCCTCCAACTGCCCCAGGCACCCACAGACCCATACCTACCCAATGCACCCCACCTCCTCTGGAGACCCAACTTCCTCCCTTGTCCTTTCACCGGCCAGTCCCTGAGATTCCAGACTTCCCTAATGCACCCGCCACCCGCACATACCCAGAGCATGTGGTGCGCCCGGCTCTCGGTGCCCAGGCACCTGGTCCTGCAGGAAAGATAGACCGCAGTCTCCACAGCAGCTTGGATTAAAGCAGGAAATCTATGAAGTCCTTAAACGCCATGACAGAGCAAACACACCTTCCTGAGTTTTCCCCCAAACGGAGCCCTGAGCCTCTGGCTTTTGGTTCTCCCCAGGCCAGCCCCCGCTTTCCCTGAGGCGTCCCCCCTCCTCACCTGCGGTCATGGTGTCCACGTCCTTGGCTGCCAGCTCCTCCACGTCAGACCTCTTTCTTAGCTCAAACCTCCGGGACAAGCCTTCTCGGGGTTTCCATAATTCCTGGATCAAGAGGGGCTTCTCGTTATCTCCAAAGACCCGAAAGCACTCGGCCTGCCACTGCTGCCCCGAGCCGCCGGCCTGGCCCACCACGTCGCACAGCACATACTGGCTGGCGCACTCGGGGCTCAGGGCGTAGCGCTCCAGCGCCTCCTTCACCAGCTCCTGGGCGCTGGACATGCCGGTGGCCAGGACACTCTTGTAGTGCGTTCCCGTGCAGACGCTGTCCCCGAACACCTTCAGAACCCCAGGGGCCGAGAGCTGGGTGGAGAGTTCTGCGGGGTCGTCGCTGGCACCCAGGCTGGAGAAGGTGGCGTCCAGGTCACGGTACTTGTAGCTCAGTGTCCTGGACAGCATGCTGGACAGCAGCTGGCTCTGTCGCTTCAGCTTGCTCTTGGTGGGGGGAGACATGATGAAGTGGGTCCCATAAAACATGGCGGGCCAGTCGTCATGGACGAGGGCGGGCGGCTCTGGCCAACGGCATGGAAAACACTGTGTCCTGGGAGAAAAACATCAGGTGGTTTAGCATTGACCATCATGAGTGGCAAGAGCAAATGAGCCTCAGGTGGGTCTAGCAGACATAAGGGGCCATCCAGGACCCCGAGTCCCAACCCAGCCAGCTGCACATTCCCTCCAGCCTAAATCGCAGGGACCACAGGGGACAAAGCAGGTTTGAACAGCCTGAAGTGCCCTTCAAGGAAAGCCATTACCAGGAAGCATGAAGAGGTCACCAGGAGGTAAGACCCGCTCTGCCACCGGGTTCTGATGTCTGCGGAGAACCAGGCACATGCACTCTGTGGCAGGCAGTCAGGAAACAGGGGGATGAGCGGACTTGTTCAGCAGAATTGCGACAGGGCTGGCCCTATCCCGTGGGAGGCAGCCCACAGAGGGCAGCAACGCTCATTGCCTTAAGCTCCGCCTCTCCTACACCATAGCCTCTAATACGGGAAATTAATCACAAGCACCAACGGAACTAAGAAAACAGGCAAAGTCACGGACACGTTAACAGAGTGATCAGACACTCAGAACACAGACGCCCCCAAAACGTGGCTCCTCGATGACTGGTCCTGGGTTGGAGGAGCTGCTTCCCTGGGACAGCTGCTCTACAACGTTCACGCGACCACAATGGACACAAAAAAGGGCTCTTCCAGAACCAGCGGAGGCATGACTGGAATGTATGCATTCCACCCACCGCATCCAGCCTGGTATTCAGGCCTGGTCCAGGCCAGAGATGCAGTCTCGCCGGACAAATCAGAAGAGCTCTGGGACGCCGTGGTGTATCATAAAATCATAATTCCATGCACCTAGAGCTCGAGGGGCTTAGGATTCTAAAGAGTTTACCAGGCTCTCCCTGCCCAGGAGCCGTGGGAGCAGAAAGGCAGCCTTGGCTTCCTAAACACCAAAGCTTTGCAATAAATCGGGGACACTGAAAAACCGCACCCATCTCCCAGGCACCCTACATTCAACTCCTGTGCTCATGCCCTCGCCGAAGACAACAGCAAACAAACTAACCCAGACAAGTCTACCCTCTCAAGGCTCTGCAAACAATGGCCCAGGTCCCAGTGAGTAGAGCAGTGAGCTGCTGCCTTTGGGACAAATGTCAGCACTCACTCAGCCAGTGTCTGCAGTCCTGACCCACTCCTGGCTCCATGGGCACTGGAGAAGGCTTTCTGGAAGCGAAGCTGTGTGCTCAGGGCAGCAGAAAGTCACTGAGGACCCCTCAAGCAAAAGGACCCACACTGACCCCAAGGGAACCCACAGATGGACCTGCGCTTGGGCTTCCTGCGAGCCATCCACTAGGCTTCCGTCACATTCTCTAAGTCCCTCACCCTGTCTGGGATGGAGAGTCCCAGTGTGGAAGCAGACCCGCCATTCAACTCCTGTAGGACCAGCCTGGGTCTGTCAGTGGCCATATACCCTCAGAGAAGACCAAACGCTTGAAAACGCTTCTGACGGCTTCACCAGCCAAAGACAAGGTTCCAAACACTGACGCCTGCCCCTCGGGGGTGGGCAGGGGACACTCCTGTCCTGTAGCCTATCATTTGTGCCCCCCCACCTTTAGCACATGCAGTCAGTGTCCTCAGCAGAACAAGCCTTTGGGGCTCTCTCTGGCCTCCGTGTATGGTTCTAGAAAGGCTTCGTTTCTCTCCCCATGAGGAATGTGAGACCCATCTCCTTGTGAAATCCTAAGGAGGCCAGAGCTGCCCCCACCCCGCACCCCCCTGCGTGGTCCGGTCGGATACAACTGAGGCCTTTTGGCTAGAACCTTCGAGCTAAGTTCGCGCGCCACACCGGCAGCGCATTCCCACGCGAGCCTTCCGCGAGTTACACGACGTGCCTCTCAGGACACCCCGGCTCAGAAGCCTCTGGGTCAGCACCTTCTCAAAGGACCTGAACCCTCCCAGATGCTCTGCTTACCTGACCGCCTCCTTCAAACACAGGCCCCAGGGTCTCGGCCCAAACCCAAAGTGGCCCAGAGGCTTGAAGCCGCTGCCTCTCCAGAAGGTGTCTGAATGTGAACTTAAATACGATGCCGTCGACTGCGAGAAAGGCCCCCAGATGCGGCGAGGAAGGGAACTGCTGTGCCTGGCACAGGAGCCAGGTTTTGTATTAATTCTGCCTTAATAAACAAAAAATAGAAACTGACCCAGCTGCTAGGTCCCCTCCCAGGGACTCAGAAGTGAGCTCCCCTCCCTTCTCTTCAGCAGGATTCCAAGGCAAAGTTCGCAAAATCACATCAAGAGCAGAGAAAATGTAGGACAGACTGTGATCTGTTCTCTTCACGAGCGCCTTCTTAAGCCCCAAGAAGTCCAGGCAAACACAGACCCTGGTCTGTTTGGTCTATCTGGTCAGGAAGCCTTTTTCTCCCCACGGTCACTCCCTCTGTGGCCATCTTCAGAGAGCAGCCCCCCGCCCCCCGACGGCGGCCACGTGTCCCCTCACCAACGTCCTCCCCGACTGCAGAATGCAGAGGACGACCTATTTGTTCCCCAGTGCCGCCGGACAGTCCCTAGCAAGGCCAGGAGTGCAGGCACACCCTCCAGAGCGGGGCGTGTCCTGGGTAACCCGATCTGGGTTTTGGAGGCACGACCTGTCCTTCCCCTTGCTGCCCACTCCTCTTTCACACAAACATTTGGGGGAAACACGGGCCCAAGGGTGTAAGACACTTGCTGTTGCTTCTCTCTGGCGATGTTTTTCTCTTGTTTTCCAGAAAGAATCCAATTTCTGATGAAAACAAGCTCAAGTCACACCAGTGAGTGCAATGAGTGATCAGAGCCGGGCTGATGAAATGGGTGGAGGCACATGGCCGGCCCAATGCCGCAATGTGGAACTCATTAGAATTTCCACCAGGACAGGGAAGGAAGAGGGTAGACTCTCAGGCTCGGTGTCCCCACCCTCCATAAATCCTACCTTGACAGCTCTAGCCAGAGCAGTGCTGTCAAACACAAAAATAATTTAATCAGATGTAATTCTGACAGACTACCCTCTTGAGAGGGGACTTTTCCCACCAATGGGATTAAGGACCGGCTCCTCTCTGGAATGCACAAGAGGTACTAACTGGAGACACCTGTAATCTACCCTCCACTTGGAAATTCTTTTGGGCAATTCAGATTAACCACTTAACAGGGTGTAGGGGGGCCTGAGCAGGCAGGTCTGCAGCTCCCCCCCACCTTGGTCCTATCAACAGGCTCCCTGATGGAAAATAAGCCAAGTTTCTTCCTGGGGGGCCGAGCTCCAGCTCAGCATCTGTTTTCTTAGCTGCAGTATTTGTCGAGGGGCTGGAGGTGGTACAGAAATAGCTGGGAGACAATGCTTTCAGCTGGCACACGAGTGGGGAACGCGCTGCTATGTGAGCAGGAAAACCAGGACCCGCTGGGCGCGCGGTGGGGGGGGTAATGTCACGCCGACCCTGGAGGGAGGGCGCGGACCCCCATGCCCTGCCCCCCTGCGGCGCCCGCGCTGCCAGACCTCCTCGAACGGACCACCAGGGAGACTGGGGTGCCCTTTAGCGGAGGGCCAGATTCTCGGGTCTCAGGGGACGGTGGCCGCTGCCGAACCCTGGAACCCGCAGGGCCGGGCCGCCCTCGCCCGCGCTCCCCCCCCTTCGGGTCCCATCCCCTTCCCTCGCCGAGGCCGCGCCGGGGGCCCGACAGTGGCCGGTCTCCATGACAACGGGACAAGCCCGGCCGGAACGGCCCGGGAGATGCCCCGTGAGGGCCCCGTTGTCCCAGCGCGCGCCCCGCGGCCTCCTCGCCGGCCAGCTATGCGCCCCGGGGCTCCGGCCGCCGCTCCTCGCGCACCCCGCACTCACCTCCGCCACAGCCCGCCGCGGCCGCCGCCGCGTTTCCGCGCGGCTCCCACACCGCGGTTAGTCTGCGCCCGCGCCCCACGCCCCGCGCGTGGCGCGGCGCCTCCTGCCGGCCGCCCAACGGACGGGGAGGGGAATACAAGGGGCGGGGGCTGTGGGTGGGCGGGGCCTGGTGGGCGGAGCGAAGCTTCCCCCCGACGGCCACCTAATGAACGAGGGTTAGACCTCGAGGGGGTGGAGCCTCGAGGGAGGGGCGGGGCTCGTGAGGAGTTGGGCTGAGCGCCAGCGCCACCTGCCGGCCAATTAATGGATGTAGGCGTGGCCTCGAGTATAGGGGCGGGGTCCCCGGGGAGGGCGGGGCTGGCTGCGGAGAGCCAGGACCAAAGCAGCCAACCCCTGAGCACAGCTCAAGGGGTGGTGCCTCCGCAGGAGAGGCGGAGCTGTGGTATGCTCTAGTGCCATTGGCTGGTCTGAGGCCTGGGGGGGGACCGGTGGGCTGTTTTGTCCCCACTTTCTAGTTCCCCAATGGACAGGCCCAGGAAAAGGAGGGAAGAAGGCAAAGCAAACGCTTACCAAAAAGGGGACGGCCCCAATATATGAACAGCTAAGACCCTGAAAGTGTCCCATTTCCCAGAGAATCTGTCCCCACCCAGCAGCCAGAGTTTGAAATAACAAATCAAATAATGGCACTTCTGCTTAAAACGATGCAAAACGGGGCCAGGTCAGCTCCCGGGCTCTGGCCCAACGGCCCTCTTTGGATAAGGTGTTTCAACGGAAGCTCACGTCCTTAGTAGTCTAGCATCAGTCTTCCTGCTGGGGTTTCACTTTGGGGAATGGCTCATCCCTTTGTCCACACCTGGGGCATTCACGTGGTCTTGGATGTAGATGCAGAATTCTGTCCCTGGCAGTGAACATTTTTGCTGACAGCTCGCTATTGGGGTAGAAAGTCTTATAAGAGTGACTCCCTATATGCAAGAGGAAAGGAGGGGGACAGTCATGGACTACCTACTGTGTCACCTCACTTAGAGCTCACGTTGACTCATGGGAGGCAGACGTTGTTTCTGCCACTATTCAGAAGAAGAAAAAAAGGTTCAGAGAGACCAGACAGAGGTAGAGCCCAGATTATAGAATACCCTTTACAGGACTCCCCACATACCCCCCCAACCTCGACCCTCAACAGGTAAATACCAGGGCTGGAAGGAGAGCCTGGGGTTGGTTCTGTGTTCTCCTCCTAAGGTGCTTCTTGGCATGACCCAGCCCCTGCACCCCTCCCTCTTCAATAGGTGTTGGCAAACTATGTCTTGTGGGCTGCTGTTTTTGTAAATAAAGCTTTATTGGAACACAGCCACACTCATTTGTTTATGTCTTGTCTCTAACCATTGTCACGCAACAGAGACTTTACAGCCTGGAATAACATAAAGTAAATAGTATTCTCTGGTTCTGTACAGGAGTTTGCTGGCCCCTGTTCTTCAGGATCTCGTAATGCCAACTATATGGGATTACTACACTGCTTCACACGTCTAGGCTTAGGCCTTGGAACACTTTCTCAACTGTATTAGCTTTCCGGACCTGCTATAGCAGAACACCACACGCGGGGCAGCTGAACCTGCAGACATTTATTCTCTCACAGTCTGAAGGCTAGAAGGCCAAGATCAAGGGGTCAGCAGAGTTGGCTTCTCCCAAGGCCTCTGTCTTTGGCCTGGGGATGGCTGCCCTCTCCCAGAATCCTCACATGGACGGCCCTCTGGGTGTGTCTGTATCCTAATCTTCTAAGGACTCCAGTCATAGTGGATTAACGCCCACCCCAATGACCTCATTTTACCTTAATCCCCTCTTAAAGGCCCCATCTGCAAATCCTGTTGTGTTCTGAGGCATTGGGGGTCAGCGCTCCAACCAGTGGATTTTAGAGGGACACAGTTCAGCCCTCACACTCATCTTCATCCCTCTTCCAATCCCCACTCTTCCTTTAGGACTCAGATTTGGTGTTTTTTTATGGGATAGCCAACTTCCAAGGGGATCCCCAACGGGCCCTCCAGCCTCAGCAGCCCTCAGACAGATGCTGCCCTGACCGACAGGCTGACTACATCTCCAGAGGGTCCCTGAGCCAGACCCACCCGGCAGAGCTGCTCCCAAATTCTCAACCCTCGGAAACCGCAGGATGAGAACTGTTTCTTATTGATTTAACCCACTGAGTTTGGGGACAGTTTGTTATGCGGGAATAGATAGCTAATACCTTTCCTGGGACTTCCTGCCCTTCCTGCCCTGCAGACTTGGACCTGCACCGCTCCCCTGTGCTCCCGGGTTCGCATTATATCAAACCCTTCCTGGCCTGCTGACCGCTCAATGACCCCCTCCAACCCAGCACTCCAGCCAACAGAACTTCTGTTCTCAAATGTGTTCTGTAAAGGCAGGCCCCTCGTTTGCCCTATTTACTGCAATACTGAATGCCTAGCAAGTACTCAATTAAATACTGGCTAAATGAGTAAACAAAGGAATTGATAGATTGCCACCCATCTCCTTCTCATCCCTTCAGCTGGAGGCTTATCAAGGGCTAACAACTGAGTTTTATTCATCTGCGCCAGGCCCATGGGCAGGTGAGCAAAACAAGTTTTTGAGCTGCAAGGCTGAAGGTCTTCGGAAATCCACGGAATAAAACGGAGTGTTGAGCTGCCCCACTAT
>ML108077.1:0-53417 GCA_003697995.1 Taxidea taxus jeffersonii
CTTTCTGTAGAGTTCCGGAGGACGGGAATGACAAGGGCAGCCTCCCAATCTCTGGTTCAGAGGAGCCGAGAGTTAGGGGCCCCAGTCTTCAGTGCGCCTTCAGAGAAAAGCGTTTAATCCCTCCAGTCTCCCAAGCCCACGTTTGCGCCGGAGACCGCGCGCGCCCGCCCGCAGACCGCGCTCAGAGAAAATCGTGCATAAGCAGTCCAGTCTCACTGGCTTCTGGGAGCGTTCCGAGCTCACCCAGCCTGTGACCAAGCATCTCTGTCTCTGGCAGAGTCCCACCTGGAGTCTCTGAACCCCGTAGATCCCTGAGCTCTCCCGGGTCGGAGTCTCCCCGGATCTTGTGGGGACCCCTCGCACAGAGCACCGGCCAGTGCCACAGAGCACCGGTCCGTGTCACAGACCACTAGGAAATCTCGGCTCTGTCTCCGCAGCCGGCTTCCCCGCTCTAATACCTGTGAGCTCTGCGACACTCAGACACCCCCGATCCTTCTGTGACCCCGTGGGACCTGAGTCCACGTTGTCCCGTGAGGTCTTCACCCCAGTTTAGCCTCTGGAGCGATGTCCCTCCATGGAGCCGACTTTTAAAAGTTCTGATTTTGTGCTCCGCCGCTTGCCGGGAGCCGGCCCCTCCCCCTGGGGTCTATCTTCCCGTCGCGTTGGATTCACTTCTCCGCTGGTCCTACCTTTCAGAAAGTGGTCGATTTTCTGTTTCTAGAATTGTTGTTTTTCTTCTCTTCGATCTCCTGTTGGATTTGTAGGTGTTCGGAATGGTTTGATAGGCTATCTAGCTGATCTCCTGCTGGCTGATGTCGTCTCAGCCTCCTACTTCTCCGCCATCTTGACTCCTCCCCTCTGTATGTCTTCTTTATTGAAGTGTCTGTTCAGATTTTTTTTTCCTTCCATTTGTAGTAGAATATATTGTAGCTGTTCTTTTAAAGCTTGTTATGTGAGACCAGAGCAGCGTTCCATCTCCAGCTAATTATTCCCCAATAGTGAGGTAAGTCCCTTCTGTACTCTCTAACCAATGCCCTGTGAATCATGAGGTTTTCCTGTCTGGTTGGTGGGAACAGGCACTATTCTTAGACCTGTGTGAAAACCAGGCACTACTACCTGTAATTCTTGGGGGTAGTTCTTTCCTTGTCCTTGGGTAATTTCTGAAGAACGTATACTGATTAGTAAACAGTTGAAAACTTAAGAGAGACTCTTTATAGGCCTCTGGGGTCCCCTTTTATGCACTTTTCTCTTTCTGGAACTCTATCTGGAGAATTCTAGCTGCTTCAATCACAACCCAGGGAGTCCTTTAGGCACTTGGTTTCTTCCTACCTCGCAGCATGGCTAAAAACTCAATATGATTCACTGCCATTTGTTGTCTGGTATCTAGTGCCTTGAAAATGGCTTTTACATGTTTTTGTCTTTATTTTCTTTTTTGCTGCTTTAGGTGAAAGGTAAATTTGGTCCCCTTTTATCCATTTTGGCCATAATTGGAGTGATTTTAAAATTATTTTGAGTTTTCATTAAAGTCCTAATATGAGCCATTGGCCATGCAGGCATTATATTTGCTTGCTCATAATCTCACTATTATTAACATTTTGGTATATACTTCTCTAGTTTTATTTCACTCTTTTTCTTAAACAGCTTTTTTGAAATATAATTCACATACCATACAATTCACCCATTTAAATTGTATCATTCAGTGGTTTTTAATGCAGTCGTGGATATGTGCAACCATCACCACAGTCAATTTTAGAATATTTTTATCACTGCAACAAGAACTTCAAACCCTTTATCTATCACCCCTTTCATTCCCTTCCTGCCTAGTTCTAAGCCAACCACTAATCCACTTTCTCTCTCCATAGATCTGCCTGTTCCATACACCTTATGTTAGCGGAATCATATAATATTTGGTCTTTTGTGGTTGCCTTCTTCCATTTAGCATCATGCTTCTAAGATTTATCCATGCTGTAGCCCATATCAGCACTTCTTTCTTTTTTTATGGCCAAATAATGTTCCTTTGAATGGATATATAAAAAAAATTTTAATCTAGTCATTTGTCATTGATTATTGGGTTTTGGTTACTACGTTTTGGTTATTGTGAATATGGCTGTTGTAAACATCATGCACATGTATTTGAGCACCTGCTTTTAATTATATGGATATTTCTATGAATGAAATTGCTGGGTTGTATAGTAATTTTGTGTTTAACTTTTTGATAAACTGTCAAACTGATTTCCACAGTGGCTACATTATTTTATATTGACACCAGCAGTGTATAAGTATTCTAATTTCTTCACATTCTTCTAAGCACTTTGTTATTTTTCATGTTTAAAAAATAGCCATCTGGGGGGCCTGGGTCACTCAGTTATTTGAACCTCTGACTCTTGATTTCAGCTCGGGTTGTGATCTCAGGGTGGTGGGTTAAAGCCCCACACTAGGCTCCTGCCCTGGATTGGGCTACACGCTCAGTGTGGAGTCTGATGGAGATTCTCTCCCTCTCTCTCCCTATCTTTATCTCTCTCTCAAATAAATAAATATAAATAAATCTTTAAAAAAATGTATATAGCTGTCCTACTGGGTATGAAGCAGTATCTCATTGTGGTTTTGATTCACATTTCCGCCATTACTAATGATGTTAAACTTTTTTTAATGTACTTGTTGGTTATTTGTATATCTTCTTTGAGAAAATGTCTATTCAAGTGCTTTACTCATATTTTTAACCAGGTTATTTGTTGTTGAGTTGTAAGATTCTTTATATATTCTGGATACTAAATTCTCACCAGATATATGACTAACAAAAACTTCCTCTTTTTTTTTAAATTTTATTTTATTCATTTTAACAGACAGAGATCACAAGTAGTCAGAGAGGCAGGCAGAGAGAGAGAGAGAGGAAGAGAAGCAGGCTTCCCGCTGAGCAGAGAGCCCGATGCGGGGCTCGATCCCAGGACCCTGGGATTATGACCTGAGCCGAAGGCAGAGGCTTTAATCCACTGAGCCACCCAGGTGCCCCCCAAAATTTCCTCTTTTTCTGTGCATTATCTTTTCACTTTTGTGACTGTGTCCTTTGATGTACAAAAGGCTTTAATTTGATCAAATTCAACCTATCTGTTTGGGATTTTTTTTTATCACGTGGGCTTTTGATGTCATATCTAAGAAAATGTTGCCAAATTTAAGACCATGAAGATTCACCCCTGTGTTTTCTTCTAATAATTTTATAGCTTGAGCTCTTTCGTTTAGGTCTTTGATCTAGCTTGATTCGGTATTTGAAAGTGCTGTGAGGTAAAGGTCCATCTTTATTCTTTTACATGTGGCTATCCAGTTATCCTAGAAAAAATTGTTGAGAATTCTGTTCTTTCCCCATTAAATGATCTTGGTACCTTTGTTGAAAATTAATTAACATAGAAATATGGTTTATTTCTAGACTCTAAATTCTATTTCTTTGGTCTCTATGTTTATCCTTGTGCTAGTATCATACCATACTAAGTTTTGAAATTCAAAAGTGTGAGTTCTCCTACTATGTTCTTTTTCAAGATTATTTTAGCTATTCTGAGTTCCTTAAAATCCCATGTTAATATTATTATCAACTTGTCAATGTCTACAAAAGAGTCAGCTGAAATTTGTTTTTTAATTTTTAATTTTTTTATAAACATATAATGTATTATTAGCCCCAGGGGTACAGGTCTGTGAATCACCAGGTTTACACACTTCACAGCACTCACCATAGCACATACCTACCCCAATGTCCATAACCCCACCACCCCTACACCCCTCCCCTAACCCCCCTCAGTTTGTTTTATGACATTAAGAGTCTCTTTTGCTTTGTCTCCCTCCTGATCCCATCTTGTTTCACTTATTCTTTTCCTACCCCCATAACCCCCCCATTGCATCTCCACTTCCTCATATCAGGGAGATCATATGATAGTTCTCTTTTTCTGATTGACTTATTTTGCTAAGTATAATATCCTCTTCCATTGACATCACAAATGGCAAGATTTCATTTCTTTTGATGGCTGCATAGTATTCCATTGTATATATATATACCACTTCTTTCTTTCTTTCTTTCTTTCTTTTTTTAATTTAATTTTTAAAAATTTAAACATATAATGTATCCCCACCACCCTCTCCCAACATCCCTCCCCCCAACACCCCTCAGTGTGTTTTATTTATTTTTTTTAAAGATTTTTATTTATTTATTTGTCAGAGAGAGAGAGCGAGCATAAGCACACAAGCAGGCAGAGGCAGAGAGAGAAGCAGGTTCCCGCTGAACAGAGAGCCCGATGTGGGACTTGATCCCAGGATACAGGGATCATGACAAGAGCCAAAGGCAGTGGCTCAACCAACTGAGCCACCCAGGCATCCCCTCAGTTTGTTTTATGATATTAAGAGTCTTTTTTGGTTTGTCTCCCTCCCTATCCCATCTTGTTTCATTTATTCTTTTCCTACCCCCTTAACCCCCACCCCCATTGCAGCTCCACTTCCTCATATCAGGGAGATCATATGATAGTTGTCTTTCTCTGATTGACTTATTTCGCTAAGTATAATATCTTCTTCCATCCATGTCGTCACAAATGGCAAGATTTCATTTCTTTTGATGGCTGCATAGTATTCCATTGTATATATATACTACTTCTTCTTTATCCACTCATCTGTTGATGGACATCTAGATTCTTTCCATAACTTGGATATTGTGGACATTGCTGCTATAAACATTCAGGTGCATGTGCCCCTTCGGATCACTACATTTGTATCTTTAGGGTAAATACCCAGTAGTGCAATTGCTGGGTCATAAGGTAGCTCTATTTTCAACTTTTTGAGGAACCTCCATACTGTTTTACAGAGTGGTTGCACCAGCTTGCATTCCTACCAACAGTGTAGGAGGGTTCCCCTTTCTCCGCATCCTCGCCAGCATCTGTCATTTCCTGACTTGTTCATTTTAGCCGTTCTGACTGGTTTGAGGTGGTATCTCATTGTGGTTTTGATTTGTATTTCCCTGATGCCCAGTGATGTGGAGCACTTTTTCATGTGCTTTGCAGAAATGTCTGTTCATGTCCTCTGCCCATTTCTTGATTGGATTATTTGTTCTTTGGGTGTTGAGTTTGCTAAGCTCTTTATAGATTTTGGATACTAGCCCTTTATGTGATATGTCATTTGCAAATATCTTCTCCCATTCTGTCAGTTGTTTTTTGGTTTTGTTAACTGTTTCCTTTGCTGTTCAAAAGCTTTTGATCTTGATGAAGTCCCAATAGTTCATTTTTTCCCTTGCTTTCCTTGCCTTTGGCATTGTTCCTAGGAAGAAGTTGCTGCGGCTGAGGTCGAAGAGGTTGCTGCCTGTGTTCTCCTCAAGGATTTTGATGGATTCCTTTCTCACATTGAGGTCCTTCATCCATTTTGAGTCTATTTTCATGTGTGGTGTAAGGAAATGGTCCTATTTAATTTTTCTGCATGTGGCTGTCTAATTTTCCCAACAACATTTGTTGAAGAGGCTGTCTTTTGTCCATTGGACATTCTTTCTCGCTTTGTCGAAGATTAGTTGACCATAGAGTTGAGGGTCTATTTCTGGGCTCTCTATTCTGTTCCATTGATCTGTGTCTGTTTTGTGCCAGTACCATATTGTCTTGATGATGACAGCTTTGTAATAGAGCTTGAAGTCTGGAATTGTGATGCCACCAACTTTGGCTTTCTTTCTCAATATTCCTTTGGCTATTCGAGGTCTTTTCTGGTTCCATATAAATTTTAGGATTATTTGTTCCATTTCTTTGAAAAAAATGGATGGGATTTTGATAGGGATTGTATTAAATGTGTAGATTGCTTTAGGTAGCATAGACATTTTCACAACATTTGTTCTTCCAATCCAGGAGCACGGTACATTTTTCCATTTCTTTGTGTCTTCCTCAATTTCTTTCATGAGTACTTTATAGTTTTCTGAGTATACATTCTTTGCCTCTTTGGTTAGGTTTATTCCTAGGTATCTTATGGTATTGAGTGCAATTGTAAATGGGATGGACTCCTTAATTTCTCTTTCTTCTGTCTTGTTGTTGGTGTAAAGAAATGTAACTGATTTCTGTGCATTGATTTTATATCCTGACACTTTACTGAATTCCTGTACAAGCTCTAGCAGTTTTGGAGTGGAGTTTTTGGGTTTTCCACATACAGTATCATATCATCTGCAAAGCGTGATAGTTTGACTTCTTCTTTGCTGATTTGGATGCCATTAATTTCTTTTTGTTGTTTAATTTCTCAGGCTAGGTCTTCTACTACTGTGTTGAATAGTAATAGTAATAGTGATAGTAGACATACTTGCCATGTTCCTGACTTTATCAGAAAAGCTCTCAGTTTTTCCTCATTGAGAATGATATTCTCTGTGGGTTTTTCATAGATGTCTTTGATGATATTGAGGAATGTACCCTCTATCCCTACACTTTGCAGAGTTTTGAATAGGAAAGGATGCTGTACTTTGTCAAATGCTCTTTCAGCATCTATTGAGAGTATCATATGGTTCTTGTTCTTTCTTTTATTAATGTATTGTATCACATTGATTGATTTGTGGATGTTGAATCAACCTTGCAGCTCAGGAATGAATCCCACTTTGTCCTGGTGAATAACCCTTTTAATGTACTGTTGGATCCTATTGGCTAGTATTTTGGTGAGAATTTTCGCATCTGTGTTCATCAAGGATATTGGTCTGTAATTCTCTTTTTTGATGGGATCCTTGTCTGGTTTGGGGATCAAGGTGATGCTGGCCTCATAAAATGAGTTTGGAAGTTTTCCTTCCATTTCTATTTTTTGGAACAGTTTCAGGAGAATAGGAATTAATTCTTCTTTAAATGTTTGGTAGAATTCCCCTGGGAAGCCATCTGGCCCTGGGCTTTTGTTTGTTTGGAGATTTTTGATGACTGTTTCAATCTCCTTACTGGTTATGGGTCTGCTCAGGTTGTCTATTTCTTCCTGGTTAAGGTTTGGCAGTTTATATGTCTCTAGGAAAGTATCCATATCCTCCAGATTGTCAAATTTGTTGGCATAGAATCGCTCATAATATGTTCTTATAATTGTTTGTATTTCTTTGTTGTTGGTTGTGATCTCTCCTCTTTCATTCATGATTTTATTTATTTGGGTCCTTTCTCTTTTCTTTTGGATAAGTCTGGCCAGGGGTTGATCAATCTTATTAATTCTTTCAAAGAGCCAGCTCCTAGTTTCATTGATTTGTTCTATTGTTTTTTTGGTTTCTATTTCATTGATTTCTGCTTTGATCTTTATGATTTCTCTTCTCCTGCTGGGTTTAGGCTTTCTTTGTTGTTCTTTCTTGAGCTTCTTTGGGTGTAGGGTTAGGTTGTGTATTTGAGACCTTTCTTGTTTCTTGAGAAAGGCTTGTATCGCTATATATTTTCCTCTCAGGACTGCCTTTGCTATGTCCCACAGATTTTGAACCATTTTGTTTTCATTATCATTTGTTTCCATGATTTTTTTCAATTGTTCTTTAATTTCCTGATTGACACATTCATTCTTTAGAAGGATGCTGTTGAGTCTCCATGTATTTGGGTTCTTTCCACATTTCCTCTTGTGATTGCGTTCTAGCTTCAGAGCATTGTGGTCTGACAATATGCAGGGAATGATCCCAATCTTTTGATACCGGTTGAGACCTGATTTATGACCCAGGATGTGATCTATTCTGGAGAATGTTCCATGGGCACTAGAGAAGAATGTGTATTCTGTTGCTTTGGGATGGAATATTCTGAATATATCTGTGATGTCCATCTGGTCCAGTGTGTCATTTAAGACCTTTATTTCCTTGTTGATCTTTTGCTTGGATGATCTGTCCATTTCAGTGAGGGGTGTGTTAAAGTCCCCTACCATTATTGTATTCTTGTCAATGTGTTTCTTTGATTTTGTTATTAATGGGTTGATATAGTTAGCTGCTCCCATGTTAGGGGCATATATATTTAAAATTGTTAGATCTCCTTGTTGGACAGACCCTTTGAGTATGATATAGTGTCCTTCCTCATCTCTTATTATAGTCTTTGGCCTAAAATCTAATTGACCTGATATAAGGATTGCCACCCCAGCTTTCTTCTGATGTCCATTAGCATGGTAAATTGTTTTCCACCCCCTTACTTTCAATCTGGAAGTGTCTTTGGATCTAAAATGAGTTTCTTGTAGGCAGCATATTGATGGGTTTTGTTTTTTTATCCATTTTGATACCCTGTGTCTTTTGATTGGGGCATTTGGCCCATTTACATTCAGAGAAACTATGGAGAGATATGAATTTAGTTCCATTATGTTGCCTGTAAGCTGTTACTGTATATTGTCTCTGTTCCTTTCTGATCTACTACTTTTAGGGTCTCTCTTTGCTTAGAGGACCCCTTTCAATATTTCCTATAGAGCTGGTTTGGTGTTTGCAAACTCTTTCAGTTTTTGTTTGTCCTGGAAGCTTTTTATCTCTCCTTCTATGTTCAATGTTAACCTAGCTTGATATAGTATTCTTGGCTGCATGTTTTTCTCACTTAGTGCTCTAAATATATCTTGCCAGTTCTTTCTGGCCTGCCAGGTCTCTGTGGATAAGTCCTCTGCTGATCTAATATTTTTACCATTGTATGTTACAGACTTCTTGTCTGGGGCTGCTTTCAGGATTTTCTCTTTGTCACTAAGACTTGAAAATTTCACTATTAGATGACAGGTGTGGACCTATTCTTATTGATTTTGAGGGGGATTCTCTGTGCCTCCTGGATTTTGATGCTTGTTCCTTTTGGCATATTAGGGAAATTCTCTACAATAATTCTCTCCAATATACCTTCTGCCCCTCTTTCTTTCTTCTTCTTCTGAGATCCCAATTATTCTAATATTGTTTTACCTTTTGGTATCACTTATCTCTCAAATTCTCCCCTCGTGGTCCAGTAGTTTTTTGTCTCTCTTTTGCTCAGCTTCTTTTTTCTCTGACATTTGGTCTTCCATATCACTAATTCTTTCTTCTGTCTCATTTATCCTAGCAGTAAGAGACTCCATTTTTGATTCCACCTCAGTAATAGTTTTTTTTTTTTAATTTCAACTTGGTTGGATTTTAGTTCTTTTATTTCTCCAGAAAGGGCTTTTATTTCTCTGGACAGGATTTCTCTAATATCTTCCATGCCTTTTTCGAGGCCGGCTAGAACCTTGAGAATTGTCATTCTGAACTCTAGATCTGACATATTCCCAATGTCTGTATTGATTAGGTCCCTAGCCTTTGGTACTGCCTCTTGTTTTTTTTTTTTTTTTTTTTTTTTTTTGTGGTGAGTTTTTCCACCTTGTAATTTTGTCCAGATAATAATATATGAAGGAGCTAATGAAATACTAAAAGGGTGGCAAAGACCCCAGGAAAATATGCTTTAACCACATCAGAAGAGACCCCAAATCATGGGAGTGGAGGGAGAAAGGGGATAAAAAGGAGTTAAGAAAAAAAATTAAAAACAGAAAACATATAAAGAAAAAATATATATATTAGACTGGTGACTAGAGTAGGGTCACCCACTTAATTTTGGGAGTATTTTGACCTCTTAGAAGAAACTACCTCCCCAAATTTTAAAGGATGAAACACATATATAAGGGTAAACACAACGAAGGGATGGAATATGACTATAAAGATAAAAAAAATTTGTTTTAAATTTCTAAGAAAGGAGTTGGTAAGGTCAGTTGGTTGGGAGAATTAAAAAAAAAAAGAAAGTGGAGAGAATTTGCTCAGGCTGGAGACTAGATCAAGCCCAGTGCTAGATTTAGGGTGTTTTTTGATCTATTAGAAGAAGTTGTACCCCAAATTTTTTAGAAGAAAAAAACCCTATGTGTATACAAAAAATAAAGTTAGATACAATGAAGGATAAAATATGACTATAATAATGAAGGTTCAAAAAAGATTTTTTTATGAAAGGTATTAATATGAACTGGTTAAAAAATGTTAAAAGAGGAAAGGGTAAAAGTTAAAAAAATTAACAGAAAAAAAATTAAAAAAAATTAATTAACTTTGCAAGACTAAAGATTCATGGGGAGAAAGCCATGAATTCCATGCTTTGCTTTCTCCTCTTCTGGAATTCCGCTCTTCTCCTTGGTAAGTGAACTTGTTCTTCACTGGATTTCTTGTTGATCTTCTGGGAGAGGGTCCTGTTGTAGTGATTTTCAAGTGTCTTTGACACAGGCGGAATTGTACCACTCTTACCAGGGGCTGGGCTAAGTAATCTGCTCGGGTTCGCTTTTGGGAGCTTTTGTTCCCTGAATGCTTTCCGTAGAGTTTCAGAGGACGGGAATGAAAATGGTGGCCTCCCAATCTCCAGCCCAGAGGAGCCGAGAGCTTGGGGCCCCACTCTTCAGTGCGCCCTCAGAGAAAAGTGCTCAATCACTCCTGTCTCCCTGGCGTCCGGCTGTGTTCTGAGCTCACCCAGCCTGTGACCAAGCATCTCTGTCTCTGGCACACAGCCCCACCTGGAGTCTCCAAACCCCACAGATCCCTGAGCTCTTCCAGGTCGGGGTCTTCCCAGATCTTGTGGGGACCCCAAAGAACACCAGCCTGTGTCACGGATTATGGGACAAGGTAACCCTGAGTTGAGAGCTCACTCCCTGGCTATGTCTCTGTAGCTGGCTTCCCTGCTCTAATACCTGTGAGCTCTATGACACTCAGACACCCTGATCCTTCTGTGACCCCGCAGGACCTGAGGCCACACTGTCCCCGTGAGGGCTTCACCCTGGTTTAGCCTCTGGAGTGATGTCCCTCAGTGGAGCAGACTTTTAAAAGTCCTGATTTTGTGCTCCATTGCTCCGCTGCTTGCCGGGAGCCAGCACCTCCCCCCGAAGTCTATCTTCTTGTCGCTTTGGATTCACTTCTCTACTGGTCCTACCTTTCAGAAAGTGGCTGATTTTCTGTTTCTAGAATTGTTGCTCTTCTCTTTGATCTCCTGTTGGATTTGTAGGTGTTCAGAATGGTTTGATAAGCTCTCTAGCTGATCTCCTGCTACCTGATGTCATCTCAGCCTGCTACTTCTCCACCATCTTGACTCCTCCCCCCGAGTCAGCTGAAATTTTAAGGGGCATTAAATCTGTAGGTCAATTTGAGGAATATTGCCATCTTAAAAATATTAAGTTTTCCAACTCATGAACAATGGAATGTTTTTCTATTCATTTAAATCTTATTTAATTTCTTTCAATAATGTTTTATAGTTTTCAGCATGTAAGTTTTGTATTTTTACTAAATTCATTCCCAAACATTTTACCCTTTTTTTGATGCTATTATAAATGGAAATTTAATAATTAATTTTCAGATTGCTTATTGCAAGTGTGTAGAAATATAAATGATTTTTTGTTCAGCGATTTTCCATCTTTCAAACTTGTGGAAATTTTGCTGGGTTCCTTAGGGTCTTCTATATATCAGATCATGTTAATTGTGAATAACATGAGATAGTTTTAGTTCTTTTTCAATCTGAATAACATCCATCTATCTATCTATCTATCTATCTATCTATCTATCTATCTATCTATCATCTATCTATCCTCTATCTATCTATCATCTTCTATCTTATCTATTTTTGCCTAATTGCCCTGTCCAGATGTTCAATAGAAGTGGTGAAAGCAGATATCCTTATCATGTTCTTTTACTTCTTTAATATTTAATTTTTAAGTAATCTCTTACCCAGCATGGGGCTCAAACTTACAACCCTGAAATCAAGAGTTGCATGCACTACTGACTGAGCCAGTTAGGTGCCTTTCTTACCTTGTTCTTGATCTTAGAAGGAAAGCATCCGGTTTCCCACCATGAAGAATTATGTTAGCTGTGGGTTTTTTGGTAGGAGCCCTTTATCAGGTTGTGGAAGTGCCCTTTATTCCTAGTTTGTTGAATGTTTCTATCATGAAAGGGTATTGGATTTAATTACATTATTTTTCTGCTTCTATTCAGATGACTGTATGATTATTTTTTTATTATATTGATAGAATATATTACATTAATTTGATTTTCAAATGATGTCTTTTGTTTTGATACCAGGGTAATACTGGTCTTGTAAAATGAGTTGGGCAGTGTTCCCTTCTCTTCTTACTTTTGGAAGAATTTGTGAAGAATTAGTATTCATGCTTCTTTAAATGTTTAATAGTATTCAGCAGCCATTGGGGACTGGCTTTTATTTGTAGGTAACTTTTTGATTACTAATCAATCTTTTTATTTCTGATAGGTTTATTTTTAAAAATATATTTATTTATTTCACAGAGAGAGAGAGCACATGCATAGGGAGTGGGAGAGGGAGAAGCAGGCTTCCTGCCAAAGAGAGAGCCTGATGAGGGACTTGATCCCAGGACCCTGGGATCATGACCTGAGCCAAAGGCAGATGCTTAGCTGACTGAGCCACCCAGGTGCCTCAAGTAGGATCAATTTTAAAAAAACCTATCCTTTATGTTGTAAGGAATCATGGAAACACTAAAAAGAAGTCTTCTTGAAAGCAGCCAAGGAAGAAAAGAATGTCTGAGTATTCCCCATCAAGAGTGACCAAAGATAGTCAAATGAGAAAAATGAATGGTCAACCCAGCCCTCTTATCCAAGAACTAGTACAATATAAGGACTTTTCCAGAAAGTAAAAATAAAGTTAATAAAGGGGAAAACAGTGATGCTGTTGGAAGCTGTGACCAAGTGCTGGTGGTCCACCCATGTCCATCCTCCCTTCTTCCATGGTAATAGCTCCCCTGACTTTTATAGCTGGGCATAAGCTGAGGAGCTGGTACTACAAATTACATGGTGGTAGAATGTTTGGTCAGGTTTTGAGGCCTGCATGACTCTGGATGGTAGACTACAGTTTGACCAAATCTGTAGCATTAGGGAAATGGTGGGAAAGATTCAGAATGCTGGCTTATGTTGACAATTTTTTGACTGCTTTGAGCAAAGTCACTTATAGGTTTATTTATAATATCTATTTTTCTTTTTTATTAAAGATTTTATTTATTTACTTGACAGAGATCACAAGTAGGCAGAGAGGCAGGCAGAAGAGAGGGGAAGCAGGCTCCCCACTGAGCAGAGAGCCCAATGTGGGGCTTGATCCCATGACCCTGGGATCATGACCTGAGCCAAAAGCAGAGGCTTTAACCCACTGAGCCACCCGGGCACCCCAATATCTATTTTTCTTGAATTAGTTTCAGCAGTTTGTCTTTCTAGGAATTTGTCAATTTTATCTAAGTTAACAAGTTTCTTAGCATACAATTTTCTATGGTATTCCTTTATAACCCTTTTCATTTCTTTAAAGTTGGTAGTAAAGTCTGCTTTCATTTTTTATTCTAATAATTCAAGTCTTTTCTACTTTGGTCAATTTAGCTAAAATTTTCTCAAATTTGTTGTCTCTCTTTTTCAAATAAAAATAATTTAGCTTGTATTTTCTTGTGTTCCTGTGTGTGTGGGTGTGGGCATGTGTTTTACATTAAACTTTTCAATCCAATTGGAATCCATTTAGTATATTATATAAGGAAGGAATCTTACTTTTTATTTTAAAATAGTAAACCTGTTCTACCTCTTGAATAACTTTTCTATCTCCAATTATTTGAAATTTCCCTTAATTATACACTGTATTTTTACATATACTATGGATTTTTTTCTAGGCCTTCTCTTCTTTTGTATAATCATATCTACCAATTCTTATGATGAATATTGTACTGCTTTTATTTATTATTTTATCATATGTATATATTTTAAGATTGCATTTATTTATTTGTGAGGGAGAGAGAGAGACAGAGAGAGCACAAGCAGGGAGAGTGGTAGGGAGAGGGAGAAACAGGCTCTTTGCTGAACAGGGAGCCCAATGCAGGGCTAGATCCCAGGACTGTGAGATCATGACCTGAGCTGAAGGTAGACACTTAACTGACTGAGCCACCCAGGCATCTCTATTTTATCATTTATAAAAACCTTTAGTAACTAACAAATTAAAAACAATTATCCTGTCATTATTTCTTAAATGTCTTTTATTATTTGTTTCTGTTTATTTACATTCCAGCTGATCATAAGAATCACTTTGTCACATCACCTCTATTGCCCCCTCCCCAAGGAGTATTTGTGTTTTCTTCAAACTTTGGGAGTTTTCTTGATCTGAAATAACTTCATATAATATTCTGAGAAAGATTGACATTTTAAAATATTGAAGGTACACATCATAGGTGCTCTCCTACCCTTTGACCTATTTTTAGTGTTGCTGACCACTGGATTCCTTAGCTTCTTCAAGTATAACTACAGAATTATCCTTGACTCTTTCCTTACGGCACTATTTCTCAGGTCTTCTCTTTCTTCTTCCCTTCCTCCTCCATTAGAACTTTATTTCTAAACAATCCCTTATCAATCTCTCTCTTTCCCCACATTGCTTCTCATAGTTAGAAAAATTATCTTTGTCTATTTTTTTCTTAAGAGTCATGGGGACTACCAATTGCTTAATTCAATGACATAGGGCTTTAATCTGAATTTTAAAAAAAATGTCTTCAACTGTCATCTAGAATCTCACTCCCACTCTAAGCCCACCTTTGGTTCTCAGACCCCCAACTCAAAATTTGTATTCCTCTCCTACCACTTCTTGGTTTACAATTCCTACATTAGCAAAACAAAAGTATTCATATTTCTTTACTTTAGCAAAGCAAAATTCAGTGTCATGTATAATTCACCAACATTTATCTATAGAAAATCATACAGGCACAGGGTTTTGCAGTATTTATTACTTACTATCTTCCATAAAAATGCATATCCTCTCCTCCTTCCAGCCCCTGCTTAAAACAAACTTGAGACAAGAAGTATGTCCATCTTAATCATTCATTCCAGCAGCTTTTTTGTGATGCTATTATTTAGTTGCAATAGATTATACAGAGATGCCTTAGTGTATAAGCATGTGTAATATATATAAGATTAATATAAGATTATGATTACTTTTTAATTTTTTTAATTTTTTAAAATTTTATTTATTTATTTATTTATTTGTCAGAGAGAGAGAGAGTGAGCACAGGCAGACAGAGTGGCAGGCAGAGGCAGAGGCAGAAGCAGGCCCCCTGCCAAGCAAGGAGCCCGATGTGGGACTCTAACCCAGGACGCTGGGATCATGACCTGAGCCGAAGGCAGCTGCTTAACCAACTGAGCCACCCAGGCATCCCAAGATTATGATTACTTTTATAAATTTGATTCACCATTGGATTCATTTAAATGTTAGCTTATATTTATTGGAAGCTATAAAAATTTAAACCCTATTGTCTCCAACACTGTGAAATCTCTATGTATGTATAAATCAATAATTACAAATAAATGAAATGAATTGCTTCAAACACATGGAAGAATATAAACCTTAATATAATTTTAAACACATAAAATTTATTATTTAATGCTTTGGTATTATATCTTCTTTTATAAAGCCATTTCTGGGTATTTATATTTTTCAAATACCTATAGTGAGTATAGTTTTTTAAAAATCTCTCTATAAGTTCTGCCCATGAAGGATAATGGATTGAAATCATTATGCCATTAGAGGACTTCCTAACCTAAATTCACTCACCCTGGGCAGTAACATAATGAATGCGAGGACAAATATGAACAGAGAGGGATCTTTTTCATCCTTTGGGAATTGGAGACTCAAACTTACACTGACTCTTAAAGGAGAAATAGAAGTTAGCTAGACAGTGGGATGGGAGGGCTAGTGTTCAAAAATAGCAAAGGATGTATGTGTAGAGACCTGAGAATGCGAGCAATATGAGAAATTTCTAATATTCAGTAGTGCTGAAACAAAGGGTGCATATGGGATCATGGGGAGATATGGCCAGAAAGCAAGCTGAGGCCAAGTTTCATGAAGAGCTTTTTAAACTATACCAAGGAGTTTGGCCTTTCTTCTATAGGCAATGGGAACTTGCTCACAATTATATCGTGAAAGAAATATTCCTGTCAGTGTATTACAAGGTTATTGTCTTGTATATTATATATATTATAAGGTTATTACAATAATGAGGGAAAGAACTCAAATACTGCTTCTTATATAATGGATAAGGCAACCCTAAAAAAAAAAACCACACACACAAAAAACCAAAACACTGACCTCCTCTTATAAAAAGAGTATCAACAAATGAGGTTCACAACTAACTTTGGTTTTTCTGAGTTTCTTAGATTTTGTTTTTTGTAAAGTGCTTTTATCTTGTTTTCAAAGATCCAAAGTATAGAATTGTTTACTTGTTTCTAGCAGCTATATTTTTCCCTTCACAGATTGTCCCTGGCTTTGAATGTGCCTTTTGAAATGGTGTTTTCCAATTTAATTCTCAGGAGTAAGGCCTCGAGCATAAGAAACATGATTTTTTTTTCTTAGAAGCAAGTAAGCTTTCCTTCTTTCCTGATGTACACAGATGGTTTTGGATGTATCAATGCTGAGAGCCATTTACAGTCAAAAGATTTTTTGATCTTTGGCAAGCCCTAGAGGGAAGAGGAGATTAATGTCACGTGTCCTTCCCAACATAAGACTGGAGGAAGGGCTGGTAACCACAATAATGTTCAGTCTTAAATTGAAGAGAAACTTGCATCTTTGGCAATATGTGTGCAGGTGACAGTGATGACTGAGAAAGCAGGCAGGGGTTGGGAGGCACATTGCTCACCTTGTGTTGCAGTGGGGAAGGAGGGGTGAGTGGTCCCCAATTTTTAAAATCCTTGGAATTTTTAAAAGTTGCCTCATCTAATTATAGACTTATTTTCTGAGGGATTTTTAAAAAAAATTTTAAAATTTTTTTATAAACATATAATGTATTATTTGCCCCAGGGGTACAGGTCTGTAAATCACCAGGTTTACACACTTCACAGCACTCACCATAGCACATACCCTCCCCAATGTCCATAACCCAACCGCCATCTCCCTACACTCTTCCCCTGGCCCACCTCAGTTTGTTTTGTGACATTAAGAGTCACTTTGGTTTGTCTCCCTCCCGATCCCATCTTGTTTCATTTATTCTTTTCCTACCCCCCAACCCCACCACGTTGCATCTCCACTTCCTCATATCAGGGAGATCATATGATAGCTGTTTTTCTGTGATTGACTTATTCCACTAAGCATAATACCTGAGGGATCTTTTGTTGTTGTTGGTGGTGGTGGTGCTTCGTTTTGGGTGCACGGTCAAGTTGAGTAAAATAATGAAGTTGTGAAGAAGTAGCTCCAGCTGCTGGAGAATGAGGCATAGAGAATTCAGCTCCCAGTGTTCACCTCAGAGCTCTTAGTCAGAATGTGAAAGTCGCACCACACATCAAACCCACTGGCTAGTCATTTCCTCAGAATGTCTGAGTGGCTATCACACTGACCCCATAATGTGACTTGGGAGGAAAGGTGACAAGGGAATGGAAGAAAGTGAACCTAAAGGGTGATTTTGTGTTTCCAACAGGTATAGAATGGAGTAGACACAGGTGATGAGTAAATGAGTGAATTAGCTAGTCCAGGGAGGAAATGTTTACTTTGAAAAGTGCACTATGCCTTTGATTTTTTTCCTTTTGCTTGTTTTCTCAATTTTTTCCAGAAAGCCCTTTTCAAAATAGCAGTTTAATATGTCCCAAAGAAGATAAGGGAAGGAAATTTTGTTTGAACTGAAATCCGGGGCAGAACTGAAAAAGGGGAATGGTATATGCTTGGGGTCCTGGCAAGGGAAAGGTAATGGCAGTGAGAAAGCTCTCAGGAGGTGGTGAAGTTTCAGAAGTGAGTAAGGATCACTTGTATGGTCATGGCTCCCACCCACAGATTCTCCCCTTGAACTCTTTTCTGCTCAAAAGTGGAAGGAATTTGCATTAACATGGGAAGCTCTTTTCTTGGAAAAGCCTCTTAGACCTTAAGTAACTTGCAAGAGACTGTTTTGACAAGGTTCATGAAAATGGTGTCAGGAAAAGGAAATTACTTGCTTTAATAACTTTGACATTATTGGTGTTAAGTGTTTTGCATTCTCTTTGGTGATTTGCATACAGATGGGGCCATGTGGACTCAGAACTATGTTCCTTTGTGTTTCCTCCCATTTCTACCACTACAAGAAAATGAGTCAGACCTGCAGATCAAGTTGTCCTAAAAGAGCCAGTGATTTTAATTAGTTGTGAGAGAGAAGTTAACCTAAATACAGCATTGGGATTTGAGTTGGAAGAATATTATGCTTAACTGTTTTTATCCTGGCCTAGTACCTACTAAATTTCCACATTGAAATAGGATTTTAGAGCTGATGAGGCTTAGAAATCATGTAGTGGGGTGGATCAGGACTTCTAGTTTTTTGGCTTTGGGTCAGCTTCTTCTGCTATCTCGTGCTTTCTCTCTTTACAAAATGTAAAACACAATAGCTGTCATTTAAGTTTAGGGAATTTAAGTACATGATGACCAAAGAAATACATCTTTGCCAATTTAGATTTTGGTTTTTCTATAGATCTTGTAGTCAGTCCATATGTTATTACCTGGATGTAGAAATTGTTGCACTGGATATCTCCACACCACTCCTTGTTGACTTGAGGATCCTTGAATCTTTGAAGACTTTTAGGAACATATCTTGACATTGAAAAGATACAGATACAGAATCATACCAGTGTTAACCTTTTTGAGACTCAGACTCCTGTATTTAAAATGGACTACTAAAATTGTCCTTTTGACTTATAAGAGTCCAAGCTTTTTGTTCACAATTCCACCTGCCTAGAATACTCTGCTTCTTTTCTTCACCTTTCCTTCTTCGAAAAACTCAGCTCAGATTCCAATTCCTCCAAGTTTCATGATCTTCTCAGCTCCTTTCTATTATTATTCAATTGTTTTGGCAAGTAATATCACTACATGGTATTTTTCTTACACTGTAGTTTTCTATTTTTATGTGACTTTTAGCATTTTCATACCATGTATAAGCTCCAGATTGCTTTTAAAGGGTGAAAACCATGACCTTTCCAACTTTACATTTAGCAGAAAGAATCTCAGAGTGTTTACTACATATTATATGCTTAACAAGTAATTGTAATTCTAATTTTATATTGCCATAGGTTTTTTGTTTTTAACAAAAACATTTTTATAAAACCTTAGCAAATAGAGCTATACATGAAGACATTTATTTTTAAAGTACAGCATATTTGTTATTTTCTTCACTAGATCTCTTATTTCTTAGTGTGAAAAGTGTATCTATAATATTACATCTATAAATTTAGTATCTCCATTATTAACTTACCTTATGTTTTAAACATAAAAGCATTAGAAAAATAGAATTAATTATTATTATTGGTGACAGTTTCTAAGCTCAAAATTTTAGAACATCTTGAATCTGTGTTCAAATATGGTCACCTTGATACTAAAATTAAAATTCTGCTGACCATAAAAGTCAATTCCTATGTAAGCAAGAAATAAAGTAAATGGATTTTGTTGAAGAGACTTTGGAAAATAAGTCACTTCATAAGAAATCAAGATTAGAGAATACTTTGTTCTGAATTGAAATAATAGGTGCTGCAATTAATAGAAAGTTAGCTGGTACCCATTAGGTCTTAGAGTTGCCTAAAACTTTTATGAGGTGATGGACTCTGAATTTTTATGAGATTTATCTCCAAAACTCTGATTCACCTATGTTTGATAAAGGTAAAGAGCTTGCTAATCTTTGCTCATACAGATCCAATTAACCTAATATCATCAATATAAGGACTAGTATATTCCTCTCCTATTGCTACTGTAATAAGTTACCATGAAGTTGGAGTCTTAGAGCAATACAAATCTATTATTTTATAGTTATGGTGGTCAGAAGTCTTAAAATTAAGGTTTTGGCAGGGCTATATTCCTCCTGGAGATTTTAGGGGGAAATTCACATCCTTTTTTTTTTTTTTTCAGCTTCTCTAGGGTACCTGCATTTCTTAGCTTGTGATCCCTTCATCTTCAAAACCAATAGGATAACATCTTCAAATCTCCCTCTCTCTCTCCTTCTCTCTCAGTCTCTCTTTGATTTCATCATCATATCATCTTCTTTCTCTGACTCTGGTGCTCCTGCCTCCTTCTTATCCTGACCTTGTGATTACCAAACAGACTAAATTAAATAAGGATGCTCCCTTCCCCATGCAGAGATCCGACTCTACTTATGGCTCTAATGGCAATAAGTTGTTGATATAATGGGCTTCTCCCTTGAAGAGATGAGCCTTGAAAAAAATGGGCACTTTGACTGGACAGAGGCTCTAGGTGAGGTTAATACAATATTTTTCAGCAAGGGAAGACTCCTCAGATCAAAGCAGAGCAAGCTTCTTGCACTGGCAAAAGAGGCTCAGAATTACTTGAGTTTTCAAAATTCTCAGTTTCATCCAAGTGCAAACAGATGCCTCTATTTGTCCTCTTACCTCCAGCATCATAACTTTCAAGGAAGACTTTGAGTGGCTGTGAATCCTGCCAATCAAAAAATTAAACTTTGTATTTTTTTTTTCAGCAATATTGGTCTTGCAGGTAAAAGAAATAGAGATTCTTTAGGGCGGCCATGAAAACTTTTCAGTTCTCTGATCTGAGAGTGAAATGAGAGTTTTCAGACCTAAGGTTCTCATTTTTTAAAAGATTTTATTTATTTATTTGACAGACAGAGATCACAAGTAGGCAGAGAGGCAGGGAGAGAGAGAGAGAGAGTGAGGAGGAAGCAGGCTCCCTGCTGAGCAGAGAGCCCGACAAGGGGCTCCATCCTAGGACTCTGGGATCATGACCTGAGCCGAAGGCAGAGGCTTTAACCCACTGAGCCACCCAGGCGCCCCTCATTTTTTTTTTTTTTTAAGCAACTCAGTTCACTCAGAAAACTCCAGCTCATACCACTGTCCTTGTGATGATCTCTATTGACATATTGACATCATGGTCAAGTGCAGCAGCTGCTTGAGTCCCAGGAACTCCATCACAACCGTCCAGAGCCGATGATTTGATTAACTATTAATGCCACCGCATGTCTTGGATTTTTCGCATTCCTTTTCCCTTTGGCTAGGAATTCAATACAAACTGAAGTCTAAAGATTTGATCCAAACTGAACTCAAGACTAGAAGCCTCCATATTGCTTGGAAACATGTCAGAAAGGCAAATTCTCAGGCGTTGCCCCAGACATACAGAATCAGAATCTGTGGGAGTGGGGCTTAGGGATCTGTGATTTATAAGCCCTCCAGGTGATTTCGAGGCATGCTAACATTTGAGGAGCAGGAATACCTTCAGGTTTGCTGAGAGAACAAAAGGAAGAGGTTGCAATTATTCACACTTGACAGAGGAGAGCTTGCGGAGCTGAGGTTCAGACTTCTGAGGAGGAGTTGCTTCTTGGTGGTGTTGGAATCTGAGTTCAGAGGAGCTTCCCCAGGGGCTTGGGATCCACACCTCTGAAGATGGGACATTCTCTGGGTAGTGGTGCTATCTCTGGGGGGTGAGGGAGAGAGTGGGGCTGGCTCACAGGTGTTAAAAGGACTGCAAATGGATTCACTGCTGCTGCAGAAAGGAACTGCCACTTCCACTGCCAAGGTGAAGGAGCAGGTCTGGGGGGATGCCCATAGGAACTACAAGCCAAGTCTCTTCCACCTCCCCTAGACTTGCATTCTCTCTCTAGTGCCCTAGGTTAGAAGAGCCTAGTGGGGCTCCAACTCACTATGCAGAAATGTGGCTTGCAGAATCATGGCCCAGCAGCACAAAAGAAGAGTATAGAAAGGAGAGTTTGAAACAGAGAGACGATAATATAGTCAGTGATACAGTTAATTGTTGGAGCCTCCTGTGTAGTTTATTTATAAGAGAAATATGAGAAGCGTTTAGATAGTAATAGAAAATAAATTTTGAATACATAATTTTCCAATAATTTTTTTCAGCCAATGGATTCACTTAATAAATACATAATGGTTCTTTTAAAGACTGATGTGTTAGGCACTATGCTGTGGATTCAGCACCCCATAAGACAGAAAGGGCCCCCGCCCTCAGGACAATACATTTTACTAGAAAGGCATTTCAGTTCATGTGTATCATGATATTGCAACTCAAGCTCTTATCCCTTATACTAGTCATATGTGTGGATTGTGATTTAAAAAATATTATAAAGTTAAGTGCAAAAATAACTTGGAAGCAGAAGCTGATGAAATACTATAACTGCTGTCTTTATTTCAGCTGTGTGATTATCAGTAATGTGGCATACATGTATACATTTATACATGTATAACTTAATATTAAAATATTAACAGTACAGCAGATGGATGTTCTGGAGGGCACATCTAGTTACATGACTTCCCTCGTAATTGTCTGGTCCACATACCACCTAAGTTCTTATACAAATTCTTTAGTGAAGAACCAGAAATGGACTTGGAAATAAAGAGCTCAGTTCTGATAGTCCTTTCATAAAGAAGCTGGGAATTAATACAATAGTGTTAATGCTGTGGCTGATGACTCAGTGAGGAGGATCAGGTTGGCTGAGGGGTTTCTGGGTGCAGGAGGTTTTTAAACTTTGTTTATAAGTGGCTTCTGAGGATTTGGTTTGAATTTACAGTATATGTTTATCTGAAGCCCCCAAAGACAGATGTATAGGAACACTTATCTATCATCTTGTAATCAAGGGGGAAATGAGCTACAGATTTCTTGATTTCTTTGCCAGAGGCAATGACTTTCCTCCAGTAGCATAAACACAGATGCAGGGAACCATTCCATTTAAACCTCTTCCAAAGTTCATGGATATTTTCCCTTGATATGACTAGTTCTGGTGATCAGTCTGGGTTTAAAGTGTTATTTTTTTAAAGACTTTATTTATTTGACAGAGAGAGAGAGAGAGAGAGAGAGAGAAAGAGTGTATAAGCAGGGGGAGCTGCAGGCAGAGGGAGAGGGAGAAGCAGGCGTCCCACTGAGCAGGGAGCCCGATGCAGGGCTCCATCACAGGACCCTGGAATCATGACCCAAGCTGAAGGTAGATGCTTAAATGACTGAGCCACCCAGGCACCCCTAAAATGTTATTTTTAAACTATCAATTTTGGTACAGTGGACTTGTTTAAGAGTAAAGCCCTCATGGGTAATAAACAATGGACTTTAACCTTCAGCTACAATAAACTATAATATTATTACCCTAAAATGATAAAGAACTGTGATATTCAAAGCATTTTTTCATGCATTATCTTTTTTGTTATTGTTGTTTTTAAGATAATCCTATAACATAGAAAGGGCAGCCATTATCGCCATCACTTTACAGATGAAAAAACTGAATCCTCAACAGGTTAAGTGATTGCTTAAGGACATAAACTGGTAACTGGTGGATTTAAAACTGGGACACTTAGCTAAATTTTTAAATACAAATTCTGATTTATAATCATTTTGCAATGTTATTCTAATAAAAAGAAAAGAAAACTGAATATATTCTTGCCCCAAAATAGGATAGAATCAAAGAAAGAACGATGAACCAGACACCTGGATCCAATCCGTTTGCCAGCTGACTGAGTGATTTTGGACAAGCTGCTATTCTTTCAGGGCCTAGTTTTATCACCTATACAAAGAAAATGTTGAACTAAATTATCTGTGGTGTCTCTTTCTTTCCTTTTTTTTTTTTTTTTTAAGATTTTATTTATTTATTTATTTGACAGAGAGAGACAGCGAGAGAGGGAACACAACCGGGGGAAGTAGGAGAGGGAAAAGCAGACTTCCTATTGAGCAGGGAGCCGGATGCTGGGCTTGATCCCAGGACCCTGGGATCATGACTTGAGCCAAAGGCAGACCTTAATGACTGAGCCACCCAGATGCCCCTGTGGTGTCTCTTTCAGACCTAACATTGTATGAAATAATTGGTGTTCAACAATCTAAGTTGTAGATTGTTCTAAGCGATTGATTCCATTTTACCACTCCATCTCTACTCATTCCTTCTGCTCCCATACACGTCTGACTAACCAAGGAGATAATCTCATACATGTGAACTGTGCAGACCTCAACATTTCAGCTGCCAAAATATCTCCCCCATGAGCTTGCCACCATGCTCTTGCCTTATCTGACATTGTCTGGAATTCCCAATATACAGCCTCTTTTTGAGGGATCATGGGAAAGTGAGCAGATATTGTATATTAATTTACAGGGCTGTTATAACACAATACCACAGACTAGGTGGCTTAAATAACAGAAATTTGCTTTTTCACAGTTCTGGAGGCTAGGAGCCAATAACAAGGTGTTGGTAGGTTTAGTTTCTTTTGATACCTCTCTTCTTGCTTTGTGGATGGCTGCATTCTCACTGTATCCTCATATGTTAACTCCTGGGTCTATGTATTATCTGATTTTTTCCTTACTTTCTTTTTCTAAAGACATTAGTCATATTTGAATTGTGTCTCACTTAAACTTAATTACCTCTTTAAAGACACAGTGTCCAAATGCAATCCCATTCTGAGGTACCAAGGGTAAGTTCTTTAACTTACGAATTTGGATATGAATTTGAATGTTATGAATTTGAATGTGATGGAGCCTATAACATACCCTAGAAAGATTTCTTTAAAATATTCTCTAGGAGTAAGGGAATAAAGCCATACCATAGACCATCAAAGTAGAGATGGAGATAACTGGAGGAAAAGGTATAAAACCTGGAAGGGGGAGTTGCTGGTGAAGTGGATTGGGGCACCCAGAAAACACCCTTTGCTGAAAGTAGGCTATTCTCACTACTGTTCTTATGGAGGTAATGACTTGGATGAAAATAAATGAATTTAACTTATGATGTCTCTTAAGAATGATTACGCCTTTGTGTCAATGCTTTGGAGGGGCCCTGTCAGAAAAATGAAACAGTGTTCTGTGTGTTCAGTCTCTGAATTTGCTGTTCTCCCTCATCCAAAAGACATACCTTAACCGTGTTTTAGTTCAAGACCACAAGCAACTTTTCAGCTGAAGATTTCTCTCTGGCAATAGAGACAGTCTTCTAAACAAGCAGGTAATTCATTTGCCTCAAGGAGGTTTGCATGTTTTCTCTTTTCATCCCAAACATAGACATGACATATATGTCATGACTCACAAAATGTCTAGATTGCACTGTCCAATAGGTTAGCCACTAGCTATTTAAATTTAAAGTTGAATTGATTAAAATTAAATAAAATATAAATTAAGTTCTTCAGTTGTCCCAGCCATATCTGTAGTGCTCAAAAATCATGGAAGGCTACCATATGCAACAGTGCAGATGTAGAACATTTCCATTATCACAGAATGGAAATTGGATAACACTGATCTAGATTATTTTTCACATAGGTACCTATGTGATAAGATGCATTTTCATTTAATGGAACCAAACTTGTGATGTAAAATACTTTGTTCCTGTATTAGCAATGCATTCAGCTATAAATAACAAAAACTCAACTATAGTGGCTTGAACAAAGAAGAGTTTATTATTCCTATTATAGATTCAGCAGTTAACCAGCATCAGGACTCATATCACCATGATTTTCTTAGTCTTTCCTTCATGCTCGAAAGTTGGCTACTTTGGCTCCAATCAAATCATCGGTATTTAAGATAAGAAGAAGGTGCCGGGCCTCTGGGTGGCTCAGTTGGTTAAGCGTCCTACTCTTGATTTCGGCTCAGGTTATGTATGATCTCAGGGTCACGATCTTTGGTTGTGAGGTCGAGCGTTGTGTTGGGCTCCACACTGGGTGTGGAGATTAAGATTCTCTCTCTCTACCCTTCCCCACCAGCTCTCTCTCTCTCTCTCTCTCAAAAAACAAACAAAAGCAAAAAAATAAAAAGAAGAAGATGAAAGGAAATGGTTGGCATCTGTATCAGGAAAGAAAAAGCTTTCCCAGAAATCCTTTAGTCAACTTTGGCATGTATGTTAACCACAAGGATTTTTGATGCCCACTCATGGAATGTGGTTTGGAATAATGGATTGAGAGTAATGGTTAGGACAGCCAAGGAACAAGCAGTGTCTTCCACAACTTTCCAACAGGATTTGTGGAAAATAGTTTCTGATATCACAGGAATGTTTGCAAGAAGCAAGAGATTATATCCCAACATTCCCCTAAAGAGGACAAGTATTAAAGGTCTGGATTTTCTTCTATTCAACAATCCATATTCCCAACATTTACAAACTAGGAAGGAGTGGCTCCCTCTATCTGAATTATTTATTCTGACTGTGATAATGATTGTGAGCACATAGAACAATTGAGAAAGTAAGTCTGTTACTTGAAAGTGGTGTGATGAAGTAGAAAGTAGATAGATTTTCTTTCACTTGTCCATGTAATTAGTAAGTCGAGCAGGTCCCTTACCCTAAGTTTGATAATCTGTAGGATGGAGATTGTTGTGAAATCAGATAAGCCAACATGTGTGAAATGTGTCCAGTGGGGACTAGCCACCTCACAAACATTACTTCTTCTTTTTTTTTTTTTAAAGATTTTATTTATTTATTTGTCAAAGAGAGAGGGAGAGAGAGCAAACGAGCACAGGCTGAGAGAGTGGCAGGCAGAGGCACAAACATTACTTCTGTATCCTACTTCTTTTCATACATTGTGCTGAGTGCTCTCAAACTGAGCTTTCAGAAATGATTACATAAAATGTCATAAAATTTCCAAATACAGATTGAAGTCTTAATGTGAAGTATTAGCCTAATAACAAGTACCTAGAAAAAGTATCTTAAGTCCTTTATTTAAATCTGGTGACGTCACCACAATGTGTTCTTTTATTTCCCTGAAGTTAAAAATTACTAAGAAGAATTAAAGATTTATTTTTTTCCCCTTAAGTTTCTTTTACTTAGTTAATGTGCAGATCTGGACATAATTTACAGTGAAATGGACCTCTGCTTAGTGGGCTTCAGAAACTAAATTGTCTCTGAGAGGAAACACACACAGAAGGGGAGGTGATCAGAGGAACAAATGTGGGGAATGATAACAGGCAGATTTCTGTAACCTCAGCAACTTCTAGCAGAGAAGGATGATTGTCACAAGAAACAGCTGGGCCCCAGAAGAAGCCATTCTGGAGAAAGAGGAAGAGGCTAGAATGAAGATTTATAAAAGAATAAAATTTATCTAATATTAACAATGAGAGCCTTGGAGCCATAGAACCATCCTCAGGGTGAGCATGGCAGAGAGAAAAGTGTGTGGTTAAAGCAATCATTTTGAATTGCTACTGGGTTTTTTCCTTGGATCTAGTGGCCACCTGGGGCTGCAATCAGCTTAATTATACCTACAACAAAAGGAGTAGCATGAAGGAAACAGGTATATCTGAGGAAAATCTACTGTAAATAGTTGTTCTGATGGAGAAGAATCTGAGAATCCTAGATTTCCCCTGCGGAATTAAATGGGGTCACAAATTCTCCTGGCTCTTGCAGTAGAGGAAGGATTTTGAAGATGGACAAAGCAGCTTTCTTCTTTGTTGGTGTGGTTCAAATTGAAATCTTCCCAAAGCCTGTCTTAGGCATCCTACTTAGGAGATGAGACTCTACCTGGAATGCTTGGCACATGTAAACAGCAAGATGGAATTCACAGCAAGGTAGTTACAATGGTCGAACAAAATGAGATTAAGAAGAGTGATAAATTTGGCTAGACAGTGAGGAAGAGGATGGTAAGCATTTTGTTTGTATTTGGAAAGCAGTAAGTAGTGAGAGCCAAAGGGAAGTTTTTGCTATGTTACTTGGGGCATAATGAAGCATAACGAGGTAAAGTGAAAGTAAGGAGAATTTACTGAGTATCTGGAATGCCTCCTGCCAGGAGCAACTATAGGTTAGCCTTCTTAGAACAGGCCTAATTTAGCACAACATGCTTTCTCTGGGATTGAATGCTCTCCACTTCACTGTAGAATCCTCTCTTGCCGAGAGCATGAGAGCACGGTGAACACTTTTACTGATGATTTAAGACTGTCTTAGGCTGTCCCTAGAAATAACGTTGTCCAGAAGCAGTTCTCCATTGTTTTGCATATTCAGCCATTTAAAACCGCATGGTTTTCCCCCCTTCTTTAACAAACACTGTCTTGATTTGGGTTTGATTTGATTCACCCACAGAAGTGAAGCTTGAAATAAGGATTTAGTGCATGTCATTTATTTGGGAAGGGATTTCAGGAAGTAGGAGGAAAAGAAGGAGGAGTAAGATGGGAGAAGGAAAAGAAAATAAAGGCTGCATTCTAAATTCTCTATTGTTGTAGGGAGGTGAGGGTTCAGCACACAGAATGCTCTCCAGAATTCTCTCTTAGGACTGGGAAATGGCAGCATTTATCCATTGGCTTCCACTGTCATTAGTTGAAGGTGACCCTCCAGGATGTTAACTGCCCATTGCTTCCAGACGCTGGGTCCCCAAAGAGTTGGCAAAAGGTCCTATGCAGAAAAGCAAAGGTTTTGTGAAGTCAGAATCTGTAGGTTACACAGAAGTGTCCACTACAGATGTAGCTAAAATCAGAGGTGGGCTGAGCAGATGGATTCAAGGTGCCAGGAACATCTGCTACAAATCCAATTTACCTCCCTAAGCATCTAACGCATCATGTTTAGACTTGTTTAGATGGACGACAAAGCCCTTTAAATGGCAACTTTGACTCCGCAATGTCAGAGATGGTGCCCTTCCTGCAAAGCCCACCCTTTTCCATACTTGCATCATCTGCATTCTCTTTCTTAATATGCCCTCTTGGGACTTCCTGAACCACCAGCCATTTTCCCAGTTTTACACAGAAATTATAATTCTCTGTGTTGCCATCAGCTTTTTCACATTTGTCTCATTTAGTGCATTCGTTGCCAAACAAGCAGCTACTCTATGATCTAATGTGCAACTCCCTACCGAGGAAAGTGGTTTGCATTCAGGATATATTCAGTAAGTGTAGGTTGATTAGTTTGTTTTTCATTTATATTCATTTTCCAAAAATTGGAAGCGTAATATGAGCACATGATAAAAATTCAAGGAGTGCAAATGTTTATACAATGAAAAGTTATCCTTCCTTTTACCTTGGGCTTTCAGTGCCCCTTCTCTGATATGGTCATTGTTAACAATTCTTTATTTATTATTCCAGAAATTGCCTATGGATAGACAATTTTTATATAGCCATTAAAATGCAAATGGGATCATGTTGTATACATGACCTGTACCTGGGTTTCACTGGACAAATAGGTCAAATATTGTTCGATAACAGCACACAGAGACCTCCCTCATTCAATTTAATGGCTATCTGGAATTCCACGGTACAGATGTGTTATTCACCAACATGATTTTTCTGCTTTCCTAAATATTTCTGGCACTATAATAATCATAACATGGCAGTTAATTTCTCCCTTTTGTCAACCAGGATAGACTCAGATATGCTGTGGTGTCTTATTTATTATGGTAACAAATTACCACAAGTTTAGCAGCATTAAACAACACAAATTTATTATCTCTCAGTTTCTATGGGTCAGAATTCTGGGGATGTGTTTGTCTGGTCCTGTCTTCAGACTGACCAACCTGAAAACCAAGATGCCAGCTGGGACTATAATCTCACCTGAAGCTTGAGGTTCTCTTCAAAGCTCACTGGTTGCTGTCAGAGATTATTTCCTTGTAGCTGCATGGATGCAAGTCATCTGAGTGCTAGTCATCAGTTGGGGACTGCTTTCAGCTCCTAGAAGCCACCCTTGTCCATAGACAATTAATAACATGACTGTTTCTTTCCAGCCAGTTGGAATATCTGGTTCTGCTTTTTGTCTCTTTTAAGGGCTCACCTAATTAGGACAATCTCACCTAGGATAAACTCCCTTTTGATTAAGTCAGCTGATTAAAATCAACTGATTAAAGATCATAATCTTATCTGCAAACTTTGTTTTGGCCATATCATGAGGGTGATAGTTCACCATGTATTCACAAGTCTTGCCCACATTCAAGGGGAGGGTATCAGGGGGCCATTTTAAAAGTTTAAAAGTACTCCCCCATCTGTAGTAAAAAGTACTTCCAAAATATCAGTGGTTTACAACAACGGAGGCTTATGCTACATGCAAGCTACATATCCATCATGGGATCTCGAAGGGGCTTTGCTCATGGTTGTCATGCAGGGACCTAGACAGATGGAACACTTGCCTTTCGAACATTGCTGGTGGCCATGGCCATGGGAAAAGAGAGGTCTGGAGAGTCTTACCTTAACAATGCTTTACTTACAATTTACTGGCCAGAATCACACAAGGTTACAGCTACTCATGTGAGGACCAGGAAGTGCAATACTACCAAATACCTAAGAACCTGAAATATCTGGCCAACTGCTTTTATCTACTTAAAAATAAATCTGTGTTGTCACAGGTAGGCTGATGTGGCACTCAACTCTCTGAAATATGATTCTTTTAAATGTGGATCAAATGTGATCCTCTCAAATTCACATTTGATAGCACTGGTGCTCCGTTTTGAGACCTCTCATGATTATCTAGTGGTAGATTTCAAAGTGTAATTGTAAGGGAGGTGAAATATTTTGATTCTCTATACCAAGAATAATCTGTTTTAATGTGTGAAAGTTTAATGCTTGCGAAAGTTGTCAGTTGAAGGCTGTTTGACAGCTTTGTGCCTTTTAGCTACAGGATTTACTATGAGAGTCTCTGTTGTATTGTAATCCACCTTGACAGCATCCAAACCTCCAGGGAGTGGAACAGGTAATCCAGAGAACAAAACAAGGGAGCATGTAAGAGACATGATGAGCAGGCAGCAAAAGTCTGTCAACAATAAAAGATGCTGGTTAAGGGTTATCTTCTTTTCTGAATTACTTCACACATCTTTGATAGCTTCCTTTATAGTATCAGAATCTTAGAAAGATCCTTAAAGTACAACATTCTGGGCACTCTGCACATCCTGTTCAAGTGGACATCCAGTTTTTGTGTGAACATATCTAAAAATGGGACCTCACTACCCACTGAGCCAATGTGTTCATTTTGTATAAGTAAAACTTTCAATTACATATAGTGTAGAAAGAATTATGTAAGGAAGCTCAAAGTATTCAACAATAATGAATAAGCAATAATAAATATTTTTCTATTCTTGTTTCAGCTTTTTCCCATCCTGATTTTCTTTGCTGAGCTATTTTAAAGCAAATCCTAGGGACACCTGGGTGGCTCAGTTGGTTAAGCATCTGCCTTCAGCTCAGGTCATGATCCCAGTATCCTGGGATGGAGTCCTACATCAGGCTCGCTGTTCAGTGGGGAACCTGCTTTTCCTTCTGGCTGCTGTTCCCCGTTTGTGCATGTGCTCTCTCTCTCTGATAAATACATACATACATACATACATACATATATAAAATCTTCACAAAAGTTAAAGCAAATTCTATTCGGCAACTTTCTAAGCTCCATATATTCTAGCAAGTGTGTCTAATACATAAAAATTGCTTTTACCCATTACTTATCAACCATTTAATTTTTAGATGATTCTATTTATGAAAAACTTCTTCTTGAACACTGTGCTGAAAACAGGCTTCCTATAAATTTGGCTCATTGACCCTTGTCTGTCTTTCTGGAACAGTGCAGAATAACTTCTCTATCTTTCATAAGACTATCTTGCAATCAACATATATTTAAATTGTTTGTGTGGATTATGATATCTATCTTTCCACCTCATCCATCTCAAAACTTTCTGTCATTGAACATTATATATTTTGTTTAGTCATCAGGCCTATGATGAGATTTCGTACTATCTTAGTTATGCTTCTCTGAACACATTCCACATGACCAAGTATCTTTCTTTAAATGAGGTATCAGAATATAACTCAATCCTCTAGAGATGGTCTGAAAACTGAAATGTGCAGTGCTGTTTCCCTTGGTCTGGAAACATATGCAGGGTAAATTTCTTAATAGGAAGACTGTTGATTTATTTTGAGCTTTTATTCAACTGAGACAACTCAGTATTTTTTTTACATAAATTGTTAAAAAATGATTTCTTTTTATATGCATTGTATTGATTTTGTTCAATCTAAATGCAGACTTAACATTTTTATCCTGTTTAAATTTTAACTTACTAGTTTTCACTTGTCTCAACTCTGTCATTCAGACGATTAGCCAGTTCTCTTGGTTGTATGTCATATACAGATTTAATAAGACTGATTTCTGGATGTATGCATAGTTGGTAGAAAGGCAGGGAAGCTGAGTAAAAATAAGTCTGGGCTTCAAAGTTAGACAGCCTGGCGTAAATCCTGGCTCTACACACTACTGTGTATAATGAGTGGGTACCCTTATCTTTCTGACCCTTAATTCTTCATCTTTACAATGAAAGATATCATAGTACCTACTTCATAGGGTTTTGTAAGGAATAAATAAATTAATATGCAAAATGCTTAAAATTCCTACCCCTAGCCCAGAGTAAGGATTCAATATATATTACCTATTATTAATTAAACATGTTAATAGAGCTGGGTCAATGGCAGAACTTGGAGATCATGAGTCAACTCTGTTTGGGAAGAGTCATGCAACCAGCCAAGAATCTACCTAAATGTTTTATCATCCAAATGTTTCTGTCTTTTTTATTTTTTGCCTTTTTTTATTACATTTTTTTTTTTAAAGATTTTATTTATTTATTTGACAGAGAGAGATCACAAATAGGCAGAGAGGCAGGCAGGGAGAGAGAGAGGAGGAAGCAGGCTCCCTGCCAAGCAGAGAGCCGGATGCGGGACTCGATCCCAGGACCCTGAGATCATGACCTGAGCCGAAGGCAGAGGCTTAACCCACTGAGCCACCCAGGTGCCCCTTTATTACATTTTTTTAAAAAAATTAACATATAATGTATTATTAGCCCTAAGGGTACAAGTCTGTGAATCCTCAGGCTTACACACTTCCCAGCACTCACCATAGCACATATCCTCCCCAATGTTCATAACCCAACTACCATCTCCCTCCCCTCTCCCCCTGGCAACCCTCAGTTTGTTTGTGAGATTGAGTCTCTTATGGTTTGTCTCTCTCCCAATACCACCTTGTTTCATTTTTTTCTCTTCCCTATCCCCCTAACCCCCCACTTTGCCTCTCAAATTCCTCATATCAGGGAGATCATATGATAATTTTCTTTCTCTGATTGATTTATTTCGCTTAGCATAATACCCTCGAGTTCCATCCACATCATTGCAAATGGCAAGATTTCATTTCTTTTGATGGCTACATAGTACTCCATTGCATATATATACCACATCTTCTTTATCCATTCATCTCTTGATGGACATCTAGTTTCTTTCCATAGTTTGGCTATTGTGGACATTGCTGCTATAAACATTTGGGTGCATGTGCCCCATCGAGTCATTACATTTTTATCTTTAGGATGAATTCCCAGTAGTGCAATTGGTGGGTCGTAGGGTAGCTCTATTTTCAACTTTTTGAGGAACCTCCATGCTGTTTTCCAGAGTGGCTGCACCAGTTTGCATTCCCACCAACAGTTTAGTAGGGTTCCCCTTTCTCTGCATCCTCACCAATATCAGTCATTTCTTGCCTTGTTAATTTTAGTTATTCTGACTGGTGTGAGGTGGTATCTCATTCTGTCTTTGTATGTCTCTGATGCCAAGTGATGTTGAACACTTTTTCATGTGTCTATTGGCCATCTGGATGTCTTCTTTGCAGAAAAGTCAGTTCATGTCCCTCTGCCCATTTCTTGATTGTATTATTTGTTCTTTGGATGTTGAGTTTGATACGTTTTTTTGTAGATTTTGGATACTAGCCCTTTATGTGATATGTCATTTGCAAATATCTTCTCCCATTCTGTCAGTTGTCCTTTGGTTTTGTTAACTGTTTCCTTTGCTGTGCAAAAGCCTTTGATCTTGATGAAATCCCAATAGTTCATTTTTGCCCTTGTTTCTGTTGCCTTTGGTGATGTTTCTGGGAAGAATTTGCTGCGGCTGAGGTCAAAGAGGTTGCTGCCTGTGTTCTCCTCCAGGATTTGGATGGATTCCTATCTCACATTGAGGTCTTTCATGCATTTTGAGTCTATTTTTGTGTGTGGTGTAAGGAAATGGTCCAGTTTCATTTTTCTTCATGTGGCTATCTGGTTTTTCCAACACCATTTGTTGAAGAGACTATCTTTTCTCCATCGGACATTCTTTCCTGCTTTGTCAAAGATTAGTTTACCATAGAGTTGAGGGTCTATTTCTGGCCTCTCTATTCTGTTCCATTGATCTATATGTCTGTTGATTTTTTTAAACATATTATTTTTCTTTTTTAAAAATATTTTATTTATTTATTTGAGAGAGAGACAGTGAGAGAGAGAGAGTGTGAGTGAGGAGAAGGTCAGAGAGAGAAGCAGACTCCCCGTGGAGCTGGGAGCCCAATGCGGGACTCGATCCTGGGACTCCGGGATCATGACTGAGCCAAAGGCAGTCGCTTAACCAACTGAGCCACCCAGGTGTCCCTATATGTCTGTTTTTGCACCAGTACCATATTGTCTTGATGTATAATCATCAAGCTTTGTAATAGAGCTTGAAGTCTGGAATTGTGATGCCACCAACTCTGGCTTTCTTTTTCAACACTTCTCTGGCTATTCAAGGTCTTTTCTGGTAAATTTCCATGTAAATTTTAGGATTATTTGTTCCATTTCTTTGAAAAAAATGGATGGGATTTTGATAGGGATTGCATTAAATGTGTAGATTGCTTTAGGTAGCATAGACATTTTCATAATATTTGTTCTTCTAATCTATGAGCATGGAACATTTTTTCCATTTCTTTGTGTCCTTCTCAATTTCTTTCATGAGTACTTTATAGTTTTCTGAGTATACATTCTTTGCCTCTTTGGTTAGGTTTATTCCTAGGTATCTTATGGTATTGGGTGCAATTGTAAATGGGATGGACTCCTTAATTTCTCTTTCTTCTGTCTTGTTGTTGGTATAAAGAAATGCAACTGATTTCTGTGCAATGATTTTATATCCTAACATTTACTGAATTCCTATACAAGTTTTAGCAGATTTGGAGTGGAGTCATTTGGGTTTTCCACATATAGTATCATATCATCTGCAAAGAGTGATAGTTTAACTTCTTCTTTGCTGATTTGGATGCCTTTAATTTCTTTTTGTTGTCTGATTGCTGAAGCTAGGACTTCTAGTAATATGTTGAATAGCAGTGGTGATAATGGACATCCCTGCCATGTTCCTGACCTTAGCGGAAAAGCTGTCAGTTTTTCTCCATTGACAATGATATTAGCGGTGGGTTTTTCGTAGATGGCTTTGATGATATTGAGGTATATACCCTCTATCCCTATACTTCACAGAGTTTTGAACAGGAAAGAATGCTGTACTTTGTCAAATGCCTTGTCAGCATCTATTGAGAGTATCACATGGTTCTTGTTTTTTCTTTTATTAATGTATTGTATCACATTGATTGATTTGTGGGTGTTGAACCAACCTTACAGCCATGAAATAAATTCCACTTGGTTGTGGTGAATAATTCTTTTAATGTACTGTTGAATCTTATTGGCTAGTATTTTGGTGAGAATTTTCCCATCTGTGTTCATCAAGGATGTTGGTCTGTAGTTCTCTTTTTTGATGGGATCTTTGTCTGGTTTTGGGATCAAGGTAATGCTGGCTTCATAAAATGAGTTTGGAAGTTTTCCTTCCATTTCATTTTTTTTGGAACAGTTTCAGCAGAATAGGAATTAACTCTTCTTTAAATGTTTGGTAGAATTCCCCTGGGAAGCTGTCTGGCCCTGAGCTCTTGTTTATTCGGAGATTTTTGATGACTATTTCAATCTCCTTACTGGTTATGGGTCTGTTCAGGTTTTCTATTTCTTCCTGTTTCAGTTGTGGTAGCTTTTTTTAAGATTTTATGTATTTATTTGACAGATAGAGATCACAAGTAGGCAGGAGGCAGCCAGAGAGAGAGAGAGAGGAGGAAGCAGGCTCCCTGCTGAGCAGAGAGCCCGATGTGGGGCTCAATCCCAGGACCCTGGGATCATGACCGGAGCTGAAGGCAGGGGCTTTAACCCACTGAGCCACCCAGGCGCCCCAGTTGTGGTAGTTTATATGTCTCTGGGAATGCATCCATTTCTTCCAGATTGTCAAATTTGCTGAAGTATCATTGCTCATAATGTGTTTTTATAATTGTTTGTATTTCTTTGGTGTTGGTTGTGATCTCTCCTCTTTCATTCATGATTTTATTTATTTGGGTCCTTTCTCTTTCATTTTTGATAAGACTGGGCAGGGCTTTATCAACCTTATTAATTCTTTCAAGGAACCAGCTCCTAGTTTTGTTGATTTGTTCTACTCTTCTTTCAGTTTCTATTTCATTAATTTCTGCTCTGATCTTTATTATTTCTCTTCTCCTGCTGGGTTTAGGCTTTCTTTGCTGTTCTTTCTCCAGCTACTATAGGTGTAGGGTTAGGTTGTATATTTGAGAATTTTCTTGTTTCTTGAGAAAGTCTTGTACCGCTATCTATTTTCCTCTCAGGACTGCCTTTGCTGTGTCCCACAGATTTTGAGCCATTTTGTTTTCATTATCATTTGTTTCCATGAATTTTTTCAATTCTTCTTTAATTTCCTGGTTGACCTATTCATTTTTTAGAAGGATGCTGTTTAGTTTCCATGTATTTGGCTTCTTTCCAAATTTTCTCTTGTGATTGAGTTCTAGCTTCCGAGCATTGTGTTCTGAAAATATGCAGGGAATGATCCCAATCTTTTGATACCAGTTGAGACCTGATTTATGACCCAGGATGTGATCTATTCTGGAAAGTTTTCCATGTGCACTAGAGAAGAATGTATATTCTGTTGTTTTGGGATGGAATGTTCTGAATATATCTGTGGTGTCCATCTGGTCCAGTGTGTCATTTAAGATCTTTATTTCCTTGCTCTTTTGCTTGGATGATCTGTCCATTTCAGTAAGGGGGATGTTAAAGTCCCTACTATTATTGTATTATTGTTGATGTATTTCTTTTCTTTTTGTTATTAATTGGTTTATGTAGTTGTCTGCTCCCATGTTAGGGGCATAGATATTTAAAACTGTTTGAGCATCTTGTTGGACATACCCTTCAAGTATGATATAGTGTCCTTCCTCATCTCTTATTATAGTCTTTGGCTTAAAAGCTAATTGAACTGATATAAGGTTTGCCACCCCAGCTTTCTTTTGATGTCTATTAGCATGGTAAATTATTTTCCAGCCCCTGAACTTTAACTCTGGAGGTGTCTTTGGGTCTAAAATGAATTTCTTGCAGACAGCATATCAATGGGTCTTTTTTTTTAAATCCATTTTGATACTCTGTGTCTTTTTATTGGGGTATTTAGCCCATTTACATTCAGGGTAACTATTGAAATATATGAATTTACTTCCATTGTGTTGCCTGTAAGGTCACTGTTGCTGTATATTGTCTCTATTCCTTTCTGGTTTACTACTTTTAGGCTCTCTCTTTGCTTAGAGGACCCCTTTCTATATTTCCTGTAGGGCTGGATTGGTGTTTACAAATTCTTTTAGTGTTTGTTTGTTCTGGAAGCTTTTTACCTCCCCCGTTTTCAATGGTAGCCTAGCTGGATATAGTATTCTTGGCTGCTTGTTTTTCTTGTTTAGTGCCTTGAATATATCAATCCAATTCTTCCTAGCCTACCAAGTCTCTGTGGATAAGCCTGCTGCCAGTCTAATATTTCTACCACTGTATGTTACAGACTTCTTTCCCCGAGCTGCTTTCAGGATTTTTCTCTTTGTCACTAAAATTTGTAAGGTTTACTATTAGATGACAGGGTGTGGACCTATTTTTATTGATCTTGAGGGGGCTTCTCTGCACCTCCTGGATTTTGATGCTTGTTCCCTTTGCCATATTAGGGAAATCCTCTATAATAATTTGCTCCAATATACCTTCTTCCCCTCTCTTTCTTCTTCTTCTGGGATCCAAATTATTCTAATATTGTTTCATTTTATGGTATCACTTATATCCTTGTCTGTCAAATAAATAAATAAAAATCTTTAAAAAAACAAAAACAAAAACAAAATAAAAAAAGTGCTCCTATATGTATGTACATATATATGTATGCATACATATATATGTATATACACACACACACACATATATATATATGTATATATATATATTAGATTGGTGAATAGAACAGAGCCACCCACTTAATTTTGGGTGTATTTTGATCTCTTAGAAGAAAGTAACTCCCAAAATTTTAAAGAAAGAAAAACTTATGTATGTACAAAAATAATGATAAACATGATAAAGGGATGGAATATGACTATAAAGATGAAAATTTTAAAAAAGTCTAAAAAAGGAATTGATAAGAGAAGTTGTTTGGAAGAAGAAAGAATACAAAAGTGGAGAGCATTTTCTCAGGCTGGAGACTAGAACAAAGCCCTGTGCTAGAATTAGGGCATATTTTGATCTGTTAGAAGAAATTGTATCCCAAATATTTTTTTAAGAAGAAAAACCCTATATGTATACAAAAAATACAGTGAGATACAATGAAAGATATAGTATGACTATAATAATGAAGGCTTAAAAATATTTTTTATTAGAAAGGTATTGTTAAGATAAACTTGTTAAGAAACCTTAAAAGGGGAAAGATGAAAAGTTAAAAAAATTAGAATTATAAAAATAAAATTGAAAAAATGTAATTAACTTTGCAAGACTAAAGAATCATTGGGAGAAAGCTATGAATTCCATGCTTTGCTTTCTCCTCCTCTGGAATTCTGCTGTACTCTTTGATCAGTGAGCTTGGCCTTAGCTGGATGTTCTTCCTGATCTTCTGGGGAGGCTCCTGTTGCAGTGATTCTTAAATGTCTTTGCCCAAGGCCAAATTGTGCCACCCTTGCCAGGGGCCAGGCAAAGTAATCTGCTCAGGTTCACTCTGGGGAGCTTTTTTTCCCTGATTGCTTTCCATAGAACTCTGGAGGATGGGAATGAAAGTGGTGGTCTCCCAATCTCCAGCCCCGAGGAGCTGAGAGCTTGGGGCCCCACTCTTCAGTGTGCCCTTTGGTAAAAGCGCTCAAGCACTCCCTGTCCCTGGTCTTTGGCCGCTCTCTGAGCTCACCCAGCTGTGACAAAGCATTTCTGTCTCTGGCACATAGACCCATTTGGAGTCGCAAAACCCAGCAGACTCCTGCCTCCAGAGAAGGAAGGTGGGTCTCCCTAGATCTGCCACTTGTGGGGTGGAATGTTCTGAATGTCCCTGCTCAAAAAGCAGTGGTCTGACTGTGCCACAGATCACAGTTTAAGGTAACCCTGAGCTGAGAGCTAACTCCTTGGCTCCGTCTCTGTAGCTGGCTTCCCTGCTCTGATACCCATGAGTTCTGCTACACTCAGACACCCCTGATCCTTCTGTGATCCTGTGGGACCTAAGACCACACTGTCCCTGCATGGGCTTCACCCCCGCTTGGCCTCTGGAGCGATGTCCTTCATTGGAGCAGACTTCTAAAAGGTTGAATTTTGTGCTCCATTGCTCCAGCACTTACTTGGAGTCGGCCCCTCCCCCTGTGGTCTATTTTCCCATTGCTTCAGATTCACTTCTCTGCATGCCCTACCTTTCAGAAAGTGGTCGATTTTCTGTTTTTGAATTGCTGCTCTTTAGGTGTTCAGAATGGTTTGATAATTATCTAGCTAAACTCCTGCATCCTGATGTCATCTCAGTTTGCTACTCCTCTGCCATCTTGACTCCTACTTGTTTCTGTCTTTTTTTAATACTTCCATATAAAACTTCTAAAAAATGCCTTGTTGATATCGAGATACACTATTTTTCTGCCTTTTGATTAATTTTCGCATTAGTTAGTAAGTATTGCTTAATCAGTATAATAGCCATAACAAAAAAAATCAGAAGTTAGTTTATTCCCTTTCTTTTGAAAATCAGATTTTAATCACCATATTGGGCCTGAAATAAATAGTACTGTAGGCCTCAGCAGCTGCAGACTAGCTGTGTAGTTAGGAAGAGGATGGTTGTTTTGGGAGTTTATGTAGGAATGTCCTGAAATAAGTTGTAGAAAGTGGTTGGTAAAACAGTAGCTTTTATGGGTTCAAATGCCAAAGTTGGTAAGTTTTCCTGAAAAGCAATGATCACCCCAAATAAGAAAGTAATATCATAAGACAGATGGATTGAAAAGAGCAGCATAGGTCATGTGGAAAAAAATCTGTAGAACATGTTCAATAAAAAGAAGATTTAAGCTAAACCAGAAAATCAGACTGCTAAATGTTATCACCACTGCCTTTGAGAGTGACAGGGCTCAGAATGAGTCTCCTAAGAATGTGCCACGTTGGCACATATGCTGTTTTGAACTGAAGATAGTCAAATCCTAGAAGACTCAGAAAGGGCTTTTACTTTCTCCTGAACTGCCTAAAGGAATTTTGGTAGATGGCCTGATCCAGGAAGAGAGCTATCACCAAAGATAACTACAAAGAATATGGGCTAAGAGTGGTAAACTGGGGCAGGGGGCTCAACAGGGCCTGTCTGTTCAAAGTCCTCTCTGTGTCCTGTCATCTCTGCATGGCACCACAAACATTTATTCACCAAACATTTGCTCTTCCCATCTTCCTGTAGATTGAGGTCCACTTTGAAGTCCCAGATACTTATCTCCTCCTTCTTAGCTCAGAATGGCATATAAGCCTCAGTTGTCTGATTGCCTGTGGATCTTATATTCTTATGGAGCCCTGTACATTCATAATTAATTTTTTCCTGTTAATTTGTCTCATACCAACTTTATTATTAGGCCAGTCCGAAAACCTAGAAGGATAGAGGAAAGATTTTCCTCCCCTACAGCTGGCATAGTCAGCAGAATAAACCTCACTGGTTGAACATTACTCGCTCTAAGGATGCTGTAGCAGCTGCTGTCAGAGATCCCAAGATCTCTGACAAAAAGCTGGCAGAAGGCAAGAATTCTTACCCTAACAGTTTTCTGGGTGTCTTCCTTTAGGGTCCAGTGGAAGCAATTTCTTTTCTAAATATAGATTAGTGGGAGAAAATATTTGTGGAACTAGTTCCTTGAGTATAGTGACTCGTAAAGATTTGTTATGAGTACTCTTGATTTTTATTGATCCTTTTGTCCCTAGAGATGATCATGGTTTTTCTTTGTCATAGAGACAGAAATCATAGGCAAAACTCAAGCATAAGCCTTCTATGTCTGCTATTTGAGCTGGCTTGCAGGTTGCTGAGTTCACAGTTCTCATCAGACCAGTATCTGTTTAAACAAACTTTGCTGTGGGTTAATTTGCACATGAGGTAAAGACTGTTGCTAAGGGACATCTTGCAAGCTAAAGTGGCAAAATTCATGAGCACAGGTTAAGCACTTAAGATCTAGTAGAGTACTTGTCACCTAAACTAAAGACTTCTTCATTAGGATAGGTTGGCCTGAGAATGGATTAGACCGACACTAGGTCATCTGCTAACCTCAAGAAAATTTCTGTGCAATGAGATATACTGTAAGAATACCATACAACTCTCAACCCAGAAGCACATTCTTCTTAGGTATGGTTTTGGCTCTGAGAGACCCAAGGCTTAGATAAAATTGTTAATGTGCATATAAGAAAAGCTAGATGAGGTTTTCCTGTTATCTTGTTCTATGTCCTGAGAGACTGGCTTTGTGACCAGTGAGAATATTCCTTTTTGGTCTCCACCAGTCAGAAGGTGCACATATCAGCATATATTCTGCTGGTCGGGAGTTCTGAGACATGAAGTCACAAGCTGCACTCTCTTTGTCTCATTGTGCCAGCCATCAGAGGGGTTTGTCACAAGAGGTCCCAGGCCATAAGGGCTCAAAATTTCATTGCTTTGTTAGTGCTGAAAGAAAACCGCATTCCAATAGCACCTGCCTGGTGTCACAGAATAACAAGTCCGTAACTGGGGGTGTTTCGTGTTCTCATGGCAAACCAGAAATAATGTTTTCATTACACCATTCTTACCACTTGTAGCAATGAAGAACTTATACTTTCTTCAACTTTGGAAGTGAACTTACTGGATTACAGGAGCTGCTTCCTCCACACCAACTCCAGGATGTCTCTTGCATCCATAGTAGAGATTTATTCTAAGGCTGGAAAGTTACCTCTGGGTTTTTCCATGAAAAGATTTATTAAATTTGTCATTATTGGAATAAGTATGCTATCAAAGATTTTACTTGTCAGTAGTCAAATAATTGAACTTTTGAATTGGAAAAACTTGTATATTTGAAAAATTTTTTAGAGAGCTCTCATCCTAAATACCTGTCCCATTGGTACCTATGGGAAGATCAGATTGAAAATAAGATACAAAGAAGCATAGTGGTTAGCCTTAGCCCCATTCCCTCAATAAGATGAAAGAACAGAAGAAATTGGACTTAGAACAAAAATTTAAAGCTTCATCTAACAAATTCCCTTCTCCTCCCTCTTATGTGCCCTTTACTCCCAACTCTCTGTCCCTGTCCTTGCAGAAGATCTTTTGGGTCTCTAGATCCCTGGCTAAAACCACCCTCTCAAAACCCAGCTCCATCTTCTCAGCTGGTTCTTTTAGATTCTAGAACTCTTCCAGCTTCCCCCCAAAATCCCTTAAACATCCAGGTGCTTGTTTTTACTTCCCTTTTAAACAAGATTTACTGATAGCACTCAGACTTGATCTTCAGGCCTGGGGTATCTAGGTTACTCATATAAATACCACAAGCCAGAAAGTGAATTTGTCAGAAATACCTGAGGCAGGCAGTAGGGCTTGCTTTACTGTCTCTTCTAATTCCTTTTACTTTCCAGGGCTCTGCAATCAGGCTCTACCAGTTTTAGGCATTCCTATGCAATGTCCTTTGTGGGTCTATCCTGGACCTCCAGCACAAAGAACTCATGTCCCCTGGACAGTAGCAGAGCTTTTACATGACAAAACCCTTTACCTCTACTTTCAGAAGATCCTACCAAATTTAGAGAAGAGTTAGAAAGATTAGTGGCCTTTCACAACTGCACTCACAGGAACCTAGATTGGTTGCTAAGATGTATTCTTCCTGTTCATGATTATATTGTGGTTACCAGACAAGTCAGTTGGCTTCTTGGGAAAAAACTCCCTTCACAGAGGAAACAGATGGCTAGAATTTCTCCTAGGTCTTCTTACAAATGATGAGGAAATAGCTCAGTTGGAGGCTGATATTCATGGTTTGATAGGAGCAATAGAATAGACTTTCCTCCCTAAAGTAAATTGGTCTAAGGTTGAATTTTGCACTCAGAAAGAAGGATAGCATCTGAAGGTCATTGTGTTGAGCATTTTATACAGACTTCTTAAAGGTATACTGCACTGAACCTGGAAGCTCTAGAACATAAAAATCTTTTAATTTCTGCTCTAGTGAGAAATTTTCTCCCTGATATCTTTGTCTCTATCTATCACCTATCTACCTATCTATCCTCAATTCAAAATGGAATGGGCAGTCTAGCCAACCTCTCAGTGGGATAATAGAGGAAGCTCCTCAGATTTTTGAAATTATAGGAATGCAAGAAAAAAAGAGTTAAATGTAAGAATTATTGCTTTGCAACTTGAATCTTTAGAAAGGCAAAAGAATGACTGAGAGTAACTTAAGGCTCACTCAGACTCCTCCCTGATGGCTCCAGACTGTTGCAGATATTGCAAAAAATCAGGACACTAGAAGAAAAATTGTCCTACACTTAAGAGAGAGGAAAGTTTAAGGAACAATCTCCATACACTCCATCACTCCCAGAATGTTTGTTGTTCTCCTCCTGTGGGACAGTTCCCCCTCCAATGACATGGTTAGCTGTTCCTCAGTAGCACCCCAGAGCTCACCATTAAACTTAACACAGAGGATTGGAAACTGGATTTCTTAATTGGCACTGGTGCAGCTTTTTCTACCATCTGCTTAGGATTTATGTTTACTTGTCACCTCTGATTCTATTCAAGCTATTGGAGTCTCTGGGCAATTTATTTCATTGACCATATCTCAGCAAACCCCATATCCTTAGGCTCCTTTTAATACTCATCATGGATTTCTAGTGTCCCAACTCCTTTTGGTAGAGATTTTTTTTAACGTGAATTTAATGCCACCACAAACTGCAATGAATAAGGCATTTTTGTTTTCCTGCCCTCAGATCAAACTTTAAGTTTTTACTTTCCTTATTGGAAACTCATCTTGATTTAAATTCCTTTGACGAGGATGAGCCTTTAAACGATGTTCCAATTAGTCTCTGGGCTAATACACATGCAAATAAAATCGGGTTGTTACTGAGTGTAGAGCCTGTGAGCTTTGTGTGGAAAAAGAATAACCTGTTTCCATCAGTGGTCCTGTCTTTCTCCAGAGATGCAAAAGGTGGAACTGAACCTCTAATAGACTCTTTTGCAGCAAGATGTACTTGTCTTTTCTTCCTCACACTCTCTAGCTCTCTAATATTGCCAATAAAGAAAGAAGATAAATTTGATTCAGATGGGAAGCAAATCTATTGATCTCTGTAAGACTTAGAAGCCATAAACTCTTGTGATTCCTTGCTGCCCCACAGTCCGGGGACTATTCTTACCTCAATTCTTGCTGCTGCTGTCGGTTTGTAGTAATTGACCTCTGCTCATCTTTCTTCTGTATCCTGTTGCATCCTGACTCTCACTTTCTTTTTGCATTTACATTTAGAAGGAGAGTGTTAACATGGACTTGCACACTTCAGAGATATTCCTCAATCTTTTTCCAAATCTAACTGACTTGGATTCTGTAGCCTTCACCAAGTCTCCACTGTTGTTCAGTTTGTAATCAAACTAAACAGAGGGCTCTTATAGACCCCCTCATTCTCCTAAAGACATTAGCCAGAGCAAGGCCATTAAAGCCTTCAGATCTAAATTTCAATAGATGTGAACTTCTGGTATGTACCTAGGACACAAGATATCTCAGGGCACTCAAAAGCTCACCCCAAAATTTCTTGAGTCAGGTTTGTCAATCCCTTTTCTCCAAATGAGAAAAGAGTTACATAAATTTCTGGGGACAACTGGCTACTGCCACCAGTGGATTCCTAATTTTTCCATCCTTGCTAAACCTCTTCATCCTTGCTAAACCTCTGTATACTCTCCTCCCAGATATTATCCCAGAGCCCATTATCTGGCTTTCAGAGGCATTAGTCTCCTTTGAAACCTCAAATTTAACATTGTCAACAATATCCAGCTCTTGATTATATAATTTCATCTATACTGCCATGAAAATAATGGGTTGCTTCAGGTGTTCTAGGACAGACACTTGCCTTTCAAATACATTTTATAGCATATTTCTCATGCCAGTTAGACCTATTGACATCAGCCCCCATGCTGTGTGTGGTAGCCACAGGTGCCGCCTTGATTGGCAAAGCCAGTACTCTCACATTAGGCTCCTAAATTCACCTCTGTTTCCCCCAAGCTGTGTTTTCTCCCTTAAAATTTCATAAGATAGCACTTCTCTGTGTGGCAACAGACTACTTACGAACAGCCTCTTTTGACTAACCCTTCCAACATTTCACATCATTTAACACTTTAAATACAACTACTCTATCACCCCTTCCTGATGGTGCAGAGCCCCACTCCATTCCACATGATTGCCTGGCAGTTATCGAAATGGTCTCAAAGTCACAAAAGGATCTCTTAGACACCTGTTTGGCTGACCCATATTTACTTCTATTTTGCCATAGCTCCTATAAAAGAATTCCTAGGGAAATATAATAACTGGTTAAACCATAGTTTCTTCACTTAAACATATTCTTTGCTCTCTGTAAAATTAGCCCTAGCTTCTGAAAAATAGTTCTCACTAGAGCTTGCACATCGGCAAAAGGGAAGACTGCTAGTATTTACATAGACTCCAGGAGTCTGCCGTGCTTTTGACACAATTCGAAAATCCTGTGAACCCTTAACTTCTGTAGGAATTCCCATCACTAATAGACATATAATTGCTGCCCCATTGCAAGCTATTCACTTCCTTTCTAAAATTGCTCTTCTTCATTTCTCATCCCAGACTAAGGTTGGTACCTTAAGAAATGATAGGGCTGACAAGGATGCTAAATATGCAGCCCCAAATGGACCACCCGGTCTTTTCTCTATCCAATTTTTAAACCTGCCTTTATCCGACTGACATTGTAAACTATCAGGCAAATGTCTCACGTTCTGAAAAAGACAAGTGGACACAAAATGGTGTCAAACAACTATCAGATGGATTATACATCTGGCCAAATGGACTTCTTGTATTCCCTTTTCTTTTGATCTGCTGATTTGCACTTATCTCCTATCAAATGGGATATAGGTGCAAATGAGGGATAGTTAAGGAACTGTAAGACAGTTGATTTTATCCCGACATCCACAATATTTTTAATCAAATTATTTCCCAGTGTGCTACTTATAAATCTCACCAACTTTTTGGAAGAAAGAAGTGTATATCAGGAAGCTCTCCTAGGTCCACACTGTCCTTGGCAGTACTCCAAATGGATTTTATAGATTTGCCCTGAGCCTTAGGGTATTCTCACTCTTTGGTTATTGTCTCTATGCTTAGTGAATGGACTAAATAGTGTCTGACTAGACATGCCAATGTTACAACAGTGGCAAAGAAATTAATAACTGAGATTAGTCCTCATTTTGGTATTTTTTTATGGATTGAATAAGACAAAGGAACTCATTTCATAGCAGAGATAAACCACTTGGTTGCAAGAGCTCTTAAGTACTCATTAAAACTTCATACCCCATATCATCCTCAATCATTAGTGCAAGCGGGACATAAAAATTTTAGACAAAAAAATTAGGAAATATCTGTTAAGAAACTGGACTTAAAGCCAGAAGCATGCTACTGGCCTTTATAAAGCTCTCAAATACTTCAAATAAGAGACATGGGTTGACCCTTTTTGAAATAGAGTTTGGTCATCCAATGCCTATTGACATCTATAAACCTTTTCTTCACGGGTTAAGTGAGCATTATGAGAACTTAAGTGAACAGTTTGATGCTATGACTGACTCTACAAGAATATACTATATACAAGCTATATACTTTAACCATATCACCAATGGATAAAAGAGGCATGACTCCCACTGACTGACAAGCCTAGCAATGTTTTTCAACCAGGAGACTGGGCATACAGGATCTTTAGAAGAAAGCACTCACTGTCACCACAATGGGAAGGATCTTACAAAGTATAGCTAACCACCAAAATAATAGAAAAAACTTCCTGGAGGGGCACCTGAGTGGCTCAGTCAGTTAAGCATCAGTTTCTTGGTTTCATCTCAGGTCATGATCTCATGGGTTGTGGGATTGAGCCTCACATCAGGCTCTGTGCTCAGTGGGGAATCTGCTTAAAGATTCTCTTCCTCCGTCCTTCTCCCCACTCATATGCACATGTGCGTTCTCTCTCAAACAAATAAATAAATCTTAACCAAAAAGAAAGAAAAACCTTCCTGGATTCATACAATGAATCTCAACCCATGCTGAGGTAGACCCGGAATATCATTCTCAAGACAACTGGAGACAGTCCCTACAGGTGACCTTAAAATAAGGATATCCAGGGTCAATTCCCAGGACCCAGAAGCAGTCCATATCTAAAAGTAAACAGCTTTTTCCAAGATCACAGATCAAGAAACTGTGCTTTCACCTATTTACCACCTTTTTTCTTTTTTTAAAAGATTTTATTTATTTATTTGACAGAGAAAGAGAGAGATCACAAATAGGCGGAGAGGTAGGCAGAGAGAAAGGGGGAAGCAGGCTCCCCGATGAGCAGAGAGCCCAATGCGGGACTTAATCCCAGGACCCTGAGATCATGACCTGAGCCGAAAGCAGAGGCTTAACCCACTGAGCCACCCAGGTGCCCTAATTCCCTCCTTTTTAAGGACTTCATACATGCATACACTAAAAACAACAAAAACAATGACAACACACACATACAAAATCCAAAACCAGAAACCAAAAAGCAAAAATCTGCCTTCTCTTCTTAATGAACATTTTCCGTACATTTATTAATCTTTTATTAGAAAGCTGACTGGAGAGGGCTTGTCTCTATCTTACCTACTTCCTCTCTCTCTAGGTTTCCTCTATTGGCTCTTTTTTTCAACTGTGCCTTGCTCTAATTAACCATTACTTTTTCAAATAGTTGAGCACAGACCAAACACACCTATAATGACAGTTTACCAAACTCTGGCCACACTAACTAATAAATCTGATTTTTGGTCATTTCAACATCTAGCTAGTACGAAAGAACCTGAAGTAGTATTTGTTCCTGCTGATATGAATACCTGATGGTGTTTATGGGAGATGGGTGAGCAACAAGGTATGGTATCCGTAACTAGAAAAGCATCACTCTGTTCCTCCTTCTGCTGAGTTATGTAGGCCCAGGAAAACCTGTCTAGAAGCCCAAGGACTATCTCTTACCCAGATAAAGACAATAGATGAAAATTTTTCTCTTTGTAGTGAAAACAGGCATTCCACTGGACATTTTCTGGACCATAGACCAGACAATATTGCAGTCAAACCCTGTGGTATGATTCTATAAATGGCATCTTTGAACCTGTCAAAGAGATTAAAAGTGACTCTAGGACTAACTTTTATAGCACAGATGTTTGCCAAATCACCATATGTTTTAGATGGTTCACAGGCTATCACTGAATGACTTGGGGTACCTTGACTGCTTCCCTGATTAGACTTCCCAGAATGCCAAACTACCTATGGGTTAACATAAAATCTGGACTAACTTGGCCACGTGACAAAACTGAGCTTTATAGCTCCAAAGCCAGACTGCAGGTCTCCTATGTCAGATATTTTGCAACCTATTTTTCTCTTTCAAGTTGACAGGACTACACGAAAGATGGAAGTGTATAGATGCTAACAGTAATAGTAGCAAAAGTCATGAAATGCCCCAGATCTGAAAAATTACAGATTTTACTCTGATCTTATCTTGAGTTACACTGGACTTTTTGTATTATGTGCTGACAAAGTGTACATAGGATTCCCATCTAAATGATCAGGGACGATGTTTTCTTGGATGCCTGGCTCCTTCTTTCATAAGATATTTCACCTTAAATGCAAGCCAAATTACAAACTTGAGCTCCTTTGTTTAAAAAGTTGGGCCATATAAACATTTGTATGAAAAGTGATAGAAAATCTACTTGTGTGTCATCACTCCCAATTCTTTTCAGCATTGGGGACCTTCTTCCCAAACTTTGGAAATTATGAATTGGAAAAGGCAATCTTTTTCCATGGTAATAAAATAAGAGTTCAACAGCATTATGAAAACTTTAGAACTACCCCAGTCAGGAGTTAATAGTTTAGCTTCTGTTGTACTCCAAAATTGTCATGCTCTAGATACCCTGACAGCCCAGCAAGGAGGGGCTTGTGAAGTTAATGGTGAAAAATATTGCCTTGGTGTAAATCAAACAGGACAAATAGTGTCTAACTTACATCTATTAAAAGAGAAGATTAATACTTTCCATAAGATAAATGAAGCACAGCCATTTTTTTTTTTTTTTGACTGATCTAGTCCTAGGATTAGGAGGCTGGTTTAATAGGGTGTGGAAAAATGTGCTTCAGTTTGCTCTTTTCTGTTTGTTCATCATTCTAATCTATGTTCTCTTCTCCCTTTGCAGATCTATTACCGCTTGGCTACTAACCCAAATCTCTCACAACAACCAGTATAGCTTTTAAAATATGTGAAACTTTCAGGGAAGTTTTAGAAGGACCTAGTGGAATTCCAGAGGGATTCAGAATGAGTGTTCTCAGAATATACCACTTTGCCATGCAGGGTAGTTGAAACTGAAAACAATCAAAGCCCAAACAATTTAGGAAGAGCTTTTATTTTCCCCTTTACTGCCTATAAGAATTTAATTTTTCAATTTTTTAATTCTTCTGTCTTCCTCTTCAGGAGGAAGAATTGTACATTTATAACAGAATTCGAATCATATGCTTTGTTGTCCAAAATAAAATTAAGTGTCTTATCTGCTTCCACAGAATACCAAAAAGGCTGGATGGCTTTTTTCTTTTCTTTTCTTTTTTTTAAGATTTATTTATTTGACAGAGAGAGATCACAAGTAGGCAGAGAGGCAGGCAGAGAGAGAGAGAGAGGAGGAAGCAGGCTCCCTGCCAAGCAGAGAGCCCGATGTGGGGCTCGATCCCAGGACCCTGAGTCATGACCTGAGCTGAAGGCAGAGGCTTAACCCACTGAGCCACCCAGGCACCCCTGGATGGCTTTTTTCAAATATGGAGGATACCTACACAATAAACCATTGTAAATATTGCAATGGTTTGACTTAAAAGAGGCCAAAAAGCATCCCAGAATTTATTCTGGGGAGAAACTAGGTGTTAAGAGAGGCCTACAACTGAAGATTAAGAGAGGCATGGTTTTCCTTTCCCATAGGCAGGTATAATAAAGTCCAGCTACAGCGATGTTTGACTATCAGTTGTTAAAGACACACGGCATCTTCTGAAAGCTTTGACAAAGAAAACAAGTGGTGAAACCTACATCAGTAATGTTTCTGGGATTTTCCCCCTACTGATGAGGTTTGAGATGTAAAATTGGATCTAAATGGACATACTGTTCATTGCTAAAATCACACTGGAATACAATATATTGGAGACAACAACGGATTAAAGAAATCATTATTAAAAGTGTAACATTTAGAATCCAGACAATTAAAAAAGCCAACAGTGGTATAGCCCTCTGCATTTTAATGAGTTTTGTTGATGGCTTGGCTTTGAAGAACATCAATTACATTGAATATTTTTTCTTGCAAATATCTGCAGATCCTAGAAAGAATCTGCTTTATTATGACTATCAGGAAGTAAAAAAGGCAGGTGCTTATACTGAATGACTTCTTACAGGGGCAGCTGTATGTAATGATGAGGCAGTAATGTGGGTTTATTCCTCTACCCTGAACGTGAGAAAATGTGTGGACCAAATAATTTATTACAAAATTGAAAGTCATTTCAACCATATAGTAATTATTATAATTATAAGAAATTACTGAAATATCAATGTTAATTTTTAATTATGTTTACTAAACTCAATTTAAAAGTGGTTGATGATTCTTTTCATTGTGGCAATAACATAGCTAAATACATATATTTATAAAAATGGATATAGATATCAATACTTCTATATCTGTTTTATAGATATAGATATATTTTTATAAAATTATTTTATAGATATATTATCTATAAAAATATTATTACATTATTGTATATCTATAATCTATAATTATTTATAATATCTATACTTATTTTATAGATATATATAGAAATACTTTATATAAAGAGATATATATAAAATAGATACAGATATCTATTATATATATGTATTTATATTATAAAATGCAAAATAAAAAATATGTAAAATATATATAAAATAGGGTGCCTACAGTTCTTAATTTTTAGTAAAGGAGTATCCATTGTAACTTTTATAGCATCTTAAATTTAAGGAGCTCTTTAGGTATTGATATTTATCTAAATGAATTATGAACTCTCCTTACTTCTTAAGACAATATTCTAATGCAGAGTGACCAAACCAGGTAAATAGTAGCTTATATTGAATTAATAGTGCTCATTCTAGTGGCTATGCAATTGAAGGACAATCCTACCTTCTAATATATTTCTCATTTCCCATGATTTCAAAAATTACCATCAGACCTTCTGTAATTCCGTTTTTCAGTACACTGTGTGATTTGATTAATTAGAATGCAGGGACTTGCACTTCATTATTGTCCCTCAAATGCAATGGGTGGAAAGAGCATTAAAACGAGCCAGGAAGACAGTTCTATCAAAACAATGCCTTGGACTTACTTATGCTTTTGAGCAAGACACTTAATTCCATTGGACTTTTTATCTCTAAACCAAAAACATTGGGCTGTATGTTTTTTCGAGGCTCCTTTCAGTATCAATTCTGTTTTAGTTTTTTATTTTCTCTTAATAGTCCTTATTCTACTCTTTCCAGTTTGACAATGATTCTTCCTGATGGCATATAAATAAGCAAGATAGTTGACTATTTCTATTCTTTTTCTGTCATCAGTTAATGTTACACCATCTGCTTTAAGATTTAGGCCAAGCTCTGCTTATTTTTTTCTCTTTATCCTAAGTTGAAGTTTTTGTTTGTTTATTTTTAGGTCTTTCTGGTGGCTTTAGAATTTTTTGCTAAGTCTCACACATAGGGTTTATGAATCAGACAGAACCAGAGCTTGGATCATAGATCTACTTTATGTTAGTTGTGGGAAGCTTGGCAAGGCTATCTAATGCCCTAGGATTTAACTTCCTCATTTATTAAGTTGGGATAACATCAGTGTTTATCTCATGTGATTGTTATGGGGATTACATAAGGAAAAAAAAACATGAAAAGTGCTTAGTATAATACTTGGCACAAAGAAAACCCTAGAGAAATATTTTTATTTTATTAGTGTTGCTTTTTTGTTGCCATAATCAACTTTATCATCATTGCTACAGAAGTTATTTTTGAAATATTACTACTGGTTTGTCATTACTTCTTTCTATTAAAAACATCAATAATGACTCATATGAGTAGATAATTTTACAGTTTACAGTATTTTTACATGTCTTATCTAGTCTTTTCAATAATGCTCTGAGTTGAGAAGGATTAGAATCTCCACATTATAGATCAGAAAGTCTCTGAGACATTTAGTAACTCCTGTAAAGGGTATACACAGGGTGCTTGTCACATTCACTTCCTAATCCCTGTCAACCAAGAAGAGGCTGTAGAGCAACCAGAAGCATTTATTTGGAGTTTTAGGGATTGCAATTTCAGAGACACAGAGTGGACTGGAATTGAAAGCGTCTTCCAAATTGCAAATGGGCAGTGTGGGCTTATAAAAACTACAAAAAAGTATAAAAATTACACAGTTACATAATGTTTTGAATGAATTATGATTGGTATTGACAGAGTTAAACTATCTAATACTCTATTGGCTATATAGGTATTAGATGTTACCTTATCTCTGTTTCAGTCCAAAGTAGAAGAATGTGTTCCAGAGGATGACTTGGGTGCAACTGACTGACAAGTTGCAACTGACAAAAATCAAAAAGTCTATGGTGTTCCAAAATTTGAAAGAGGAGACTTCCATAAGCCTTGCTTCCTTAATATCCTCCCAATCCTATTTTGAATGATTCTCTTAGCAATGCTTACTTCACTTGGGAATCTACTTTCTCATTCCATAGTGCCCAACATGAGAAATGACTGAGGTAACTCATGTATTAGTAGCATGACACGGTGGTAAACAATGTAGGTGGCTTTGTGACAGAGTTGTCTGTGGTGAATATTCGCAACAGAGAAGTCAAAGCTTTTTTTATTTCATTGTATTGTTTCTATTTTTTATTTTATTGTTTTAAAATTTTAATTCCAGTATAATAACATACAGTATAATATTAATTTCAGATGTACTGTATAGTGATTCAGCAATTCTGTACATTACTTAGTGCACAACACAATAAGTGTACTCTTTAATCCCTTTCACCTATTTCACTCATTCCCTCACCTGCCTCCTCCCCTCAAACCATCAATTTGTTCTCTATAGTTAAGAGTCTGTTTTGTTTGTTTGTTTGTCTCTTTTTCCTTTATTCATTTGTTTTGTTTCTTAAATTCCATATATGAGTGAAATCATATGGTATTTGTCTTTCTCTAAATGACTTATTTCACTTAACACTATATCCTCTAGACACGTCTGTTTTGTTGCAAATGGCAACATTTGATTGTTTTCTATGGCTGAGTAATATTCAAGTGTGTGTGTGTGTGTGTGTGTGTGTGTGTG
>ML108077.1:53817-72614 GCA_003697995.1 Taxidea taxus jeffersonii
GCTCAATCCCAGAACCCTGAAGTCATGATTTGAGTTGAAGTCAGACATTTAGCTGAAGCCACCCAGGAACTCCCATTGTTTTCATATTCTTTGGGTAAATACCCAGTTGTGTAATTACTGGATCATATGGTAATTCTATTTTTAATTTTTTGAAGTCCTTCCATACTATTTTGATTTGCATGTCCCTGATGATTAGTGATGTCGAGCATGTTTTCATGTATCTGTTGGCCTTCTTTGGAGAAATGTCTGTTCATGTTTTCTGCCCATTTTTAATTAGATTATTTGGGTTTTTCTTGTTGTTGAGTTGTTTAGTTCTTTATATATTTTTCATACTAAGCATTTATCAGAGATGTCATTTGCAAGTATTTTCTTAAATTCACTAGGTTGTCTTTCAGTTTTGTTGATTGTTTTCGTCACTGTGAGAGCCTTTTAAAAATATTTTATTTATTTATTTGACAGAGAGAGAGAGAGAGAGAGAGAGAGAATGAGCAGGAGGGAGTGGCAGAGGGAGAGAGAAGGAGGCCCTCTGTGGAGCAGGGAGCCCAATGTGGGGCTTAACCCAGGATCCCAGGATCATGGCCTGACCCTTAGGCAAATGCTTAGATGACTGAGCCACCCAGCAACCCCTGTGCAGAGCTTTTTATTTTGATGTAGTCCCAATAGTTTATTTCTGCTTTTGTTTTCCTTGCCTCAGGAGACATCTAGAAAAATATTCCTATGGCTGATATCAGAGAAACTATTACCTATGTGCTCTTCAAGGATTTTTATGTTTTCAGGTCTCACATTTAGATCTTCAATCCATTTTGAGTTTATTTTTGTGTGTAGTTTAAGAAAGTGGTCTAGTTTCATTATTTTGCATGTAGCTGTCCAGTTTTCCCAACACAATTTTTGAAAACACTGCCTTTTTCCCATTGGATATCCTTTCCTACTTTGTTGAATTAATTGATCAAATAATTATGGATTTATTTCTGGATTCTCTATTCTGTTCTATTGATTTATGTGTCTATTTTTGTGCCAGTACCACACTGTTTTTTTAAAAAATATTTTATTTATTTATTTGACAGAGAGAGATCACAAGTAGGCAGAGAGGCAGGCAGAGAGAGAGGAGGAAGCAGGCTCCCTGCTGCGCAGAGAGCCGGATGCGGGGCTCGATCCCAGGACCCTGAGATCATGACCTGAGCTGAAGGCAGAGGCTTAACCCACTGAGCCACCCAGGTGCCTCCACACTGTTTTTATTACTACAGCTTTGCAGTATCTCTTGAAATATGGGATTGTGGTACCTCCAATATTGTTCTTCTTTTTCAGGATTGCTTTGGCTATTCAGGGTGTTCTGTAGTTCCATACAAATTTTAGGATTTTTTTTGTTCTGGTTCTGTGAAAATTGCTCTTAGTATTTTGATAGAGATTGTGTTAATTCTATAGCTTGATTTGGATAGTATGGAAAGTTTAACAGTATCTGTCTCCCAATCCATGAGCATGGAATATCTTTCCATTTGTTTATGCCATCCTCAATTTTTTCATCAGTGTTTTACACTTTTCACAGTATAGGTTTTTTACCTCTTTAGTTAAGTTTATTCCTAGGCATTTTATTATTTGGTACAATTGCTAATGGGATTGTTTTCTTAATTTGTCTTTCTGCTGCTTAATTTATACTAGTATATAAAAGGCAATGGATTCTGTACCTTAATTTGTATCCTGGAACCTCACTGAATTCATTTATCAGTTTTAGTAGTTTTATGATGTAATCTGTTGGGCTTCCTATATATAGTATTATGTCATTTGCAAATAGTGAAAGTTTATTTCTTCCTTACCAATCTGGTTGCCTTTTATTCCTTTTTATTGTCTAATTGCCATTTGGCTAGGACTTCCACTACTATGTTGAATAAAAGTGGTGACAGTGGACATCCTTGTCTTGTTCTTGATCTTAGGGGAAAAGTTCTCAGTTTTTCACCATTAAGGATGATGTTGGCTGTGGAGTTTTCATATATGGCCTTACTATGTTAAAGTATGTTCCCTCTAAACCCACATTGTTGAGGTTTTTTTTTTTTTTATCATGAATAGATGTACTTTTTCAAATATTTTTTCTATGTCTATTGAAAGGATCATATGGTTCTTATCTTTTCTGTTATTGATGTGATGTATCATGTTGATTGATTTGCAGATATTGAACAACCCTTGCAACTGGGAATAAATCCCACTTGATTATGGCAAATGACTTTTTGAATGTATTATTGGATTCTGTCTGCTAATATTTTTTGAGGATTTTTCATCTATGTTCATCAGAGATGTTGGCTTTTAGTTTTCTTTTTTAGTGGTGTCTGTATCTGGTTTTGGTATCAGAGTAATGCTGGCCTCTAGGATGAATTTGCAAGCTTTCCTTCCTCTTCTGTTTTCTGGACTAGTTTGAGAAGAATAGGTATTAACTCTTCTTAAATGTTTAGCAGAATTTTCCTGTGAAGTCCTCTGGTCTTAAACTTTTGTTTGTTGGGAGTTTTTTGATTATTGCTTCAATTTCATTGCTGGTAATGGGTCTATTCAGATTTTTTATTTTTTCCTGATTCAGTTTTGGGAGGTTATATATTTCTAGGAATTTATCCATTTCTTCTAGATTGTCCAATTGGTTGGCATATAGTTTTTCATAATATTCTCTTATTATCCTTTGTATTTCTGTGGTGTTAATTTTTTCTCCTCTTTCCTTTCTGATTTTGTTTATTTGAATCCTCTCCTTTTTTCCTTTTATGATGACTATGGCTTAAGGTTTATCAATTTTGTTGATCGTTTTAGAGAACCATCTCCTTGTTTCATTGATCTATTACATTGCTTTTTTAGTTTCTATGTCGTTTATTTCTGCTCCCATCTTTATTATCCTTCTCCTGGTTCGGGGTTTTGTTTGTTCTTTTTCTAGATCCTTTCAGTGTAAGGTTAGGTTGTTTATTTGTGATTTTTCTTGCTTCTTGAGGTAGGCCTGTATTGTGATACACTTCTCTCTTAGAACAACTTTTGTTGCATCCCAGAGATTTTTAACTCCTGTGCTCTCATTTTTATTTATCCATGTAATTTTTTATTTCCTTTTTGATTTCTTGGTTGATCCATTCATTTTTTTAGTAGCATGTTATTTAACTTCCATGTGTTTGTGATCTTTTCAGATTTTTTTCTTGTGGTTGTCTAGTTTCATAGCATTGTGTTTGGAAAAGATGTATGGTATGAATTCAATCTTTTTATATTTGCTGAGATTTGTTTTATGGCTTCATATGTTATCTATGTTGGAGAATGTTCCATGTACATTTGAAAAGAATGTGTATTCTGCTGTTTTACGATGGAATGTTCTGAATATATCTCTTAGATCCACATGATCCAACATGTCATTCAAATCCACTGTTTTGGGGTGCCTGGGTGGCTCAGTTGGTTAAAGCCTCTGCCTTCGGTTCAGATCATGATCACAGGGTCCTGGGATCGAGCTCTGCATGGGCTCTCTGCTCAGCAGGGAGCCTGCTTCCCTTTCTCTCTCTCTGCCTGCCTCTCTGCCTACTTGTGATCTCTGTCTGTCAAATAAATAAATAAAATCTTTTAAAAAATTAAAAAAAACCAAATCCACTATTTCCTTGCTGATTTTGTTTGGATGATCTATCCATTAATGTAAGTGGAGTGTTAAAGTCTCCTAGTATTATGTATTACTATCAATTACTTCTTTTATGTTTACTATTAGCTGGTTTATATATTTGGGTGCTCCCATATTGGGTGCATAAATATTTACAGTTGTTCTATCTTCTTGTCAGATTGTCCTCTGAATGATTATGCAGTGTCCTTCTCTGTCTCTTGTAACAGTCTCTGTTTTAAAGTCATTTTGTCTGATATAAGTTTTGCTATACTGACTTTCTTTTCACTTCTATTTGCATGCTAAATGCTTTTCCATCCTTTCACCTTCAATTAGCATGTGCCTTTAGGTCTGAAATGAGTCTTTTGTAGGCAGATTATAGTGAATCTTGCCTTTTTATTCATTCTGTCACCCTATGTCTTATAATTGGAACATTAATCCATTTACATTAGGAGTAATTATTGATAGGTATGTACTTATTGCTATTTTGTTTCTGTTTTGTGGTTGTTTTTGTAGTTCTTCTCTGTTCCTTTCTCTTACTCTCCTCTCTCAGTGTTTGCTGGCCCTTTTTGATGACGTACTTGGATTCCTTTTTCTTTATTTTTCGCATATCTGTTACTGGTTTTGGATTTGCAGCTACCATTAGGTTTGTATGTAACATCTTATTCACATAGCAGTCTATATTAAGTTGATGGTCAGTTAAATTTGAAACCATTCTTTATACTCTTCTACACCCCACATTTTAGGTATATGGTGTCCTAATTTATATCCTTTTCTTTTTGAATCCCTTGACTGATTTTATAGATATATTTATTTTTATTGCTTTTGTATTTCCTACTTTTCTTACTCCTACTTATAGTCTTTCCTTTCCACTAAAAAAATGCCCTTTAACATTTCTTGTAGGGCTGATTTAGTGGTCATGAATTCCTTTAACTTCTGTTTGTCTGGAAAACTCCTTATTTCCCCTTATATTCTGAATGATAGCCTTTCTGGATAGAGTGTTCTTGGTGCAGACTTTTCCTCCTTTCTGCCTTGAAATATATTATGCCACTCCCTTCCAGACTGCAAAGTTCCTGCTAAAAAAGCAGCTGATAGCCCTATGGGTTTCCCTTGTATGTAACTCTTTTCTTTTCTCTTGCTGCTTTTAAAATTCTCTCTTTATTGCTACTTTTTGCAATTTTTTAATTACTATGTGTCTTGGTGTGGACCTCCTTGGGTTGATTTTGTTAGGGGATTTTTGTATATCCTGGATTTGGATTTCTGTTTCCTTCCCCAGACTTAAGAAGTTTTTAGCTATTATTTCTTCAAATAAATATTCTGCCCCCTCCTCCTTCTCCTCTTCCTCTCCCTCCACTCCTCCTTCTCCTCTTCCTCTCCCTCCACTACTCTTCCTCCTCCTCTTCTTCTTCTTCTTCTTGGATCTCTATAATCTGAATGTTATTATACTTGAGGGTGTTATTGAGTTCCCTTAGTCTATTTTCATTTTGTCTTAGTCTTTTTTTTTTTTTTGTCTTCTGTTCAGCTTGATTGCCTTCCATTGTTCTGTCCTTCAAGTCACTGATCCATTCGTCTGATTCTTCTACTCTACTACTCATTCCCTCTAGTGTATTTTTAATTTCAGTAATTGAGTGCTTCATCTATGTTTGGTTCTTTTTTATGTGTTCAATCTCTGTCTAGGGTCTTCCTGAAGTCTTCCGCTCTTTTCTCAAGGCCGCTGAGTATCTTTATGACCATTACTTCAAATTCTCCATCAGGAGTGTTACTTACCTCTGTTTCATTTAGCTCTCTTGCTGTGATTTTTGTCTTAATTTTTCATTTGGGGCATATTCCTCTGTCTCCTCATTTTGTCTAATTCTGTGTCTTTTCCTATGTGTTAGAAAAGTCAGCAATATCTCCTGCTCTTGAGAGGAGTGACTTATGCAGAAGAGGTTCTATAGCCCCCTGTGGTGCTGTGTTCCTTGTTTATCAGAAGCTGGCACTTCATGGGTATCTCCTATGTATAGTTGTGTGTGCCCTGTTGCACTGAGTCATGTTAGCCTTTAGTCAATGGCTGTCTTTGCCTGTTATGGGCAGTGTTTGGTTCCTGTGTGCTTAGTGAGACAGTCTGGGGTCTTCTTGGTCTTGAGTTGAGTCAGACCAGGTGTTTGCCAGAGCTACAGTGTACTTTGCCCATGTTCTCCCTGAATAAGTTTCATTGGTGCAGGGGGCCGGCAGTTAGACCAGATGTCTGCTCTCAGCCCACTATTGTTCAGACTGGTATGTATGGTTATTTTCCTCTGTCCCAGGACAGGAGTCACTTTGGAGTGGTGCTGGCCTCTGTCAGTGCAGCTTTTATTCTGCTGGCTGTGGTATGGCTTTGGATGGACTCCGGTCAAGGGCAGGTCTGCAAGAGAAGGTGGGTGGCAGGGTACTTGGTACCAGCAAGGTCTGCTGTGGTCTGCTGTTGGAGGAGACCTGCAGCTGCTTAAAAAATCCTGCCTTAGCCCTGGCTGGAGGGGGCAGGTTTTCAGAAGAGCCAGGGGCAGGACACATGGTGTTAGCAAGCTTTGTCTGGGCTTGCTGTGGGAGGAGTCTTGGAGGGAGACGTGCCTATAGGGTGCCAGTCAATGGAAGTGTGCAGGGATAGGGTGGGCTCTTAACAGGCTAAGTAAAGAGTGTTCCTGCTACCCTGGTTGCTGTGGGTCTCTGTGTATCTAGTCTGGGGGAGCAAGGGAGGGAAATGGTGCCCATCAGCTCTTTTGTTGAGGTCTCTCAAAGATCCCTTTCCCTCCAGACTTACTCTGAGGTTAGTAAATAAATCTTCACATATACCCCAGGCGTCACTCAAACTATGCTTCTGTATTGTGTCTCCATGGAGCTGTTTGTTGCGCTATCTCTTTAAGGTGGGGATTCAGTTTCCTATTGCCCTCCTGGCTCTCCCAGAGCTGAGCCCACTGATTTTTAAAGTTCCAAATGTTAAGCCCTGCTGATTGTAAGGACTTGCAAAGTTAGGTCCCTCTGGTTTTCAAAATCAAATATTCTAGGGATTTGTCTTTCCAATGTATATCCCCTGTGTCTATGGTACCTGGTATGGTGTCTTTTCCTTTCCTTTCTCTGTACCTGCGGGGTCCCCTCCCTTCCATGGACAGTTCTGTGGGTCAGTTTGACTCAATTGAGTCTCTGCCATTCCTACCCTCTTCAGTTGACCTCTTCCCTTGCTTTGGAGAGTTTGTCCTGGCAGTCTTTGGGTCATTTTCTGGGTTATTTATACTGACATGGGTGTTAATTAGCTGTATCTGTGGGAAGAAGTAAGTTTAGGATACTCCTACTTTGCTGTCTTTCCCAGAAGTGCTTAAAACTACTTTTTTTAAAAAAAGATCCATTTATTTTACGAGAGAGAAAGAGAGGGCAAGAGCACAAGTGGGGGAGGGGTAGAGGAAGAGGGAAAGAGAGTCCAAGCAGACTCTATGCTGAATGCAGAGCCGATGCAGGGCTCAATCTCAAGACCCAGAGATCATGACCAGAGCCGAAACCAAGAGTCAGACACGTAACCGACTGTGCCATCCAAGTTCCCCAAAGCTTCTTTGAAGAAAACTACCTTAATTTTAAGAGAACGCAGGTATTTTACTATAGGGCATTAATTTCTTGAAACAGGAATAGTATAAGGATTTTTGTGTCTTGTAAACATTTTTTTTAAATAAAAATTTTATTTAATTGAGAGAGAGACCATGAGTCGGGGGAGTAGAGGGAGAGAAGAAGCAGACTCCCCACTGAGAAGAGATTCTGAGGCAGGGCTGGATCCCAGGACCCTGAGGTCATGACCTGAGACCAAGGCAGACATTTAACCCACTAAGCCACATAGGTGCTCCTACATTGGTTTGTAAATAGAACTTTCCTCTCGAAATTCTTTTCTGTTTTGAGTATCATACATGGTACTTATTAAAAAGTGTGGAATATGGGCTTTTAGGGACATTCAGATGGGGTCTTGAGTTGGGGGTTGAGACATAATGCATGGTCATAGGACAAAGAAAAGTTCTCTGGTTATGTCTGGGTGCACTTGCTGGAAAAGGACATAGACAGGGTGGTATACAAAGTTATACTCTGATTCATTTGTTGCCTTTCTCTCCTTATTTGTCTTCCTGGAATTAGGAGGAAACCCGTTGCTCTTGTCCCTTAAGGCACTTTAGTGTGAAAAATTTTCACCAATTTGAAGAAAAATGGAAAAAAATAAAGACAACATAATGAGTTTTTCATAATGTTAATTTTCTGCTTCAATTTAAACAAATTCTTCTTTGAGAACTTCTTGTCTTGTGTTTTGAAATGGTTCTTTTCTGAAATGACAGCAAGAGTGGATGGCAGCTGATTTTCTTTAATCTGTTCACCAGGCCAAACAAACAAATGAAAAAAAGGGTAAATATACATTGGCATTTAAATTTTTATTTGTCCCTCAAATCCAAAGCCTGAGGTCAGAGACATCCATGTCAGAGACGCATCTAAAGCTAGGTTTATCCTGCAGTGCAGGAAGGCCTGGGGCCTGTGCTTGGCCAGTTCCTCTTCACTGACCCAGGTCCCCTGACTTCTGCTCTTCTGAATTAAATATCTATGCCAGTGAATGGAATGCGATATAGTTGAATTCCTCCTGATAAGCTGTCTGAAGGCTGTGAAATGTGACTGCTTTGACTGACGCTCCCATTTTCTCTTCCTCAAAATAAGTCAGATTGACAGGATTCAAAGGGGACATGAAATTAGTTCTTATTGCCTGATTCAGCAATAAAGCCAGGAAGCAGGATCTGCTAAATGAAAAATATTCTGAGATGAGGAATGAGCGATTGTAAGGCCTGCCTCCACGAGCTGAGGAAGTTTTTCTGTGCCCACAGCTGATAAACTGCTTTTGCAACTAGATCAATGTTGGTCCTAGTCAGGACTCCAGTATGCTGCTGGCACTTTCAGACTTCCTGCCTTGTGCATGAGCAGATAGCATTCAGCCAGGAGTCATGCTCACACTCTTATTACAGGAATTTTCCAAATAGCTTCTGAGGCATCAGCCATTAGGGAATAATCTGATGATAATTTATACTTTATAACACAGTTAATACTCCCATTACATATTTATCTCGGACAGAAAAACAAATATCAGGTGAGCTACAATTTTCACAGTTTATTTTAGAACCTTCTAGAATCTTTTAGAACCTTTGTCCAGGTTCTTCTATGTCTTTTCCTTCTGGGATTGCCACTGTGCCAGCCTGAGTCTCTGATAATGCCAGCTTGACTACGAAGAGCGACAGTGTGTTCTATTTGTATTAACACTTAGATTATCAAGGAACTTTTATAATATGGAACTGACTTGGGGGGAATCTGTCCTTATCTTTCCTGATACAATGGGCCCTTTTTTCTTAGTGGGGGTGGAGAACTTAGATCTGCTTCCCCTTGTAATGAATGCAGAAGGATGAAGTGGAAGGAAGATTTCAGGTATTCCCAAAGGGAAATGACCTGGCATCTGGTCTGTCCTACTCCATTCCTGATTGTGGGCATGTGCTCTCCCACCCCATCACCTGATAATAAAGCCAGGCAGTACATCAAGGCCTCAGACAAAAGGCCCATTAGGCATCCCTGTGATTAAAGTTGATTAGCTATAAGTCACTGGGAATTTTTGTCCAAGACCAGTGGTGAATCAGATCCAATTTGCATAAACTATGAGGTGCTTCATTAAGGCTAATCATTTTCCTCTATCCTTCGGTAATAAATCATCCTTCTATGGGATTCATTTAGATGGAGCTTGAGGATTTTGCCTTCAGAATTCAACACATTAAGATCACTTTAGCTATGCTCTTTGGCCTCATTTGCTGGGATGGCAGCTGTCTGGAGCCCTATCTCAGAGCTACATCCTCAGAAAAACTTCCTAGAAATGTAAGCAGTGATTCATTGGGGTCCATGTGCCAGCAGCCAAGACCCATACAATAATGAAGTGTGCATCTTTTAAAGCACCATTAGAACACATTTTACTTGTTTAAACTGATGAAGTATTCAGGCCACATAGCTCATTGTGTTGAGCCAACTGATGATTTAGTAATTTTGCATACTCTTCTTGAAATGAGTTTATCTAAATCCAGGAAACCTGACCAGGTGTAACCTTCCATAGCTCTCATGTAGATGATTCTTTCTTTGCAATTATTTGTGAGAATGAGGAGATGCTGCTTGTTTTATCCCAAAGATGATTCCTTTTGGTCTCCTGTAATTTGTACATGCCCCCTTATGTGCCTGGAGCCTTTCCCATCCCCTTACAGTCCTCTTTGCCTGTGCCTGTTGAATATCCTTTCTGCTTATTTATCTGTTGTACTCCATGAAAACAGGGATTCCATGCCTAGTTCATAGCTTACAGTAATTATGTATGGATAAATTTTGAGTTATGAGATGGTGGCTATAATGGAATATTATACAGCCCATTGAAAGAATGATATTGATCTCTACATATTGACATATAAAGATGCCCTTCTATTTTATAATATAGTTATTGAAAAAAAGCAAGCTAAAAAACATTATGCATAGGATGATCCCATTTTTTGTAAAAAAAATAGTGCTTATGTGTATATTCATAGAGAAGGAAAAAGTATAAGTATACAGGGACTGGATATAGGGTAAAAAGGTGGGGCTTTTGTTTTTAACTTCATAAATTTATATATTTTAATCTGTTAGATTGAATCTGTATTATTATTATAAGCTAAAAACCATAAAATTATAAATGATGGTTGCTAATTATTATTATTATTTTTTTAAAGATTTTATTTTTATTTATTTGACAGACAGCGATCACAAGTAGGCAGAGAGGCAGGCAGAGAGAGAGGAGGAAGCAGACTCCTACTGAGCAGAGAGGCCAATGTGGGGCTCGATCCCAGAACCCTGGGATCATGACCCAAGCTGAAGGCAGAGGCTTAACCCACTGAGCCACCCAGGCACCCCTAATTATTATTTTTAAAAAACACTGTATTCATTTTCTAGAGGTACTGCAGCAAATTATCCTAACCTGAATGGTTTAATAAAAGAGAAATTTATTCTTTCATGGTTCTGGAGGTTAGAAGTCAGAAATGGAGTTAGAGCCATGTTCCCTCCAAAGGCTCTAGGAAAGAATCATTGTTTGCCTCTTTAGCAGTTATCAGTAATCCTTGGCATTCCTTGGCTTGTGGACACATCACTCCAATCTCTGCATCCATTTTCACATGGGCTTTTCCTCTGCACTTTGCTGGATCTTTACATTTCCTTCTTATAAGGACAGCAGCCATTGGACTTAGGGTGCACCCCAATCCCACGTGACCTCATCTTAACAAAACTAATTATGTCTGTAAAGATCCTAATTCCAAGTAAGGTCAAGTTCTGAGGTTCTGGATGGAGATGAATTTGGGGGGACATAATTCACTCCATTACAAACACTAACTAGGGCCAGAACTAACAAGCTTTTTGTGTTAAAACATCTTTTCTGAAGACTGTTGTCTGGGCTGCTATGTCACCAATACAGTTTGTGGTCCCTTATTGGACTGGCTCAGGGTGGGAGTACCAAGTGATGCTGCTGCCGCCATGGGTTTGGAGAACATAACAGTCCTTCAATGCATCGCTACTCTAGCCTTAGACCACAATCCAGAATCCGCTTGACCCTACCATGCCAGTTCTGGGATGAAGCAGCTTTTAGTTCCTTTTTTAATCTCTACTTTTACTTTTGGTATGAGGTTTTCCTTAGTTTACAATTTTAACTTCTTTTTCCTTCCTTCCTTCTTTCTCCCTCCCTCCCTCCTTCCCTCCCTCCCTTCTTCTTTCCTTCATTATTATTGTCTATATACAAGCTCTGTAGGGGACAAAAAATGAATTTCCTTGCCTTTGAGGCTCTCATAGTTTGGCTTATGAATGTCAATACTGTACTTAGTAATTCTAAGAGACACATTTTAACATTTCTAAAACCTGGATTCTTCTTACAGTTGATGGTGTGGCATAGTTTAAGTGATAGCATTAAAATTTCCTAATGTTAAATAAAATTACATGTCTCACAGTTAATGCCTTCAGATTCAATGAGATATGGTAGCATGAGAAATTGGGCAAGTTACCTGCCATTGCACTTGATGAACACATGCTGCGAATGATTGTGAGTTAGGAAATAGGAATCTGTAGTTTTTTTTCTTTAAATATAGTTTATTTTTTATTTTTTATTTATTTGTTAGAGAGAGAGAGAGCACAGGCAGACAGAGTGGCAGGCAGAGGCAGAGGGAGAAGCAGGCTCCCTGCCAAGCAAGGAGCCCGATGTGGGACTCGATCCCAGGACGATGGGATCATGACCTGAGCCGAAGGCAGCTGTTTAACCAACTGAGCCACCCAGGCATCCCTAAATATAGTTTTTAAAAAGAAAAATATTTATGTTTACAGGTTTACTATGGTTGTTACTTTTTTAGTTGAAGTATAATGGACCTATAACATTATATTAGTTTTCATTGTGCAACATAGTGATTCAGTCTTCTTTCTATTTTGCAAAATAATCACAATGAGTCTAGTTTACATTTGTTACCATACATAGTTACCCAAGTTTTTTTCTTTGGAAAACTTTTAAGATCTACTGTTAGCAACTTTCAAATATACAATACAGTATTGTTAACTATAGTTACCATGCTGTACATTACATTATCATGACTTTATTTATTTTATAACTGGAAGTTCATATTTCTGACTCTAATCATTCATTTAACCTGCCCCACACTTCCTGCCTCTGTTGACTACCAATCTGTTCTCTGTATCCATGAGCTTTTTTAAAAAAGATTTTTTTTTAGATTCCACATATAAGTGAAATCTATTAGTATTTGTCTTAGTCTGACTTATTTCACTTAGCATGATGGCCTTAAGGTCCCTCCCTGTTGCAAATGGTAATTTCATTCCTTTTTTATGGCTAAATAATATTCTCTCTCTCTCTCTCTCTGTATATCACATTTTCTTTATTCTTTCATCCATTGATTATTTAAGTTATTCCTATATCTTGACTATTATTAACAATGCTGCAATGAAAATGGGGATACATTTTTTTGAGATAATGTTTTCATTTTCTTTGGATAAATACCCAGAAGTAGAATTGCTAGGTCATATGGTAGTCCTTTTGTTAACTTTTTGAGGAACCTCCATACTATTTTCCAGAGTGGTTGCACCAATTCATATTCCCATCAAAGTGCCCAAGGGTTTCCTTTTGTCCGCATCCTCACTAACACTTGGCTATTTCTAATTCCCTTATTTCTTAAATTTATTCTATAAATATGATCCTGCACCTGTTATTTATAAGACCATCTAAGTACTCTTTTGAAAACAATATTAGAACTACATTTATCAAGCAAGAGATCTGGATATCATTAAAAATTCTACAAGACAGAATCATTTGTGAACCAGGGTAGAAAGCAAATTTATGGTCAGTAATGTGCAAAATTATCAAAAATTTACCTTTCTTATTGGTAAGTTTCTTCCAAAAAACTGGGGTTTTGAATTTATTATCAGTTAAATCAGAGTTTTTCAGGTGGAAAATTCATCAGTATCAATTGTTTTGCTTTTTTCCAAGTCTCCAAACAGCTATCAATACTTAATCTGTTTGTACAAAGTGTCTTTTGTGTAATGCAAATTTCTGTTGCTTTCCCCTAGGGGATAAAATATATGGCAAAGGGAAGAAAATGTAAGATGAATGCTGGATCTAATACATGAGGGTTTTTTTTTTTCTTTTTACATAGTGTTTGTGTCAGAGTCAGAAACAAAATCTAATTTAGAATACTCACCAGCTAAAAGAAAACAGTTTTATGTGGCGAACCTACTGCCCCAGAAAACAAGTAATTACAGGACCTCTTAAAATAGCAGCCATAAAACTGACCATGTTCATTACTGTTCTTTTTATTGAGGATCCTCCCTGGGCACTGTTCTGAGAATTGAAATCTACTCTCAGAATGAGTACTTCACCCAAGGACTTTGCAGCCTCTTCTGGGGAGAAAAGGTTAGTGAATGCCTGGTGTACATAGGATAGCTATATCATGTCAAGTGGAAATATGACCTTGTTGTTGTCGTTATTTGAATATTACCTATGGCTTAAGGAGATCTGTATGGGTGCCAGATTGATACGGGATGGACTTGTGGTAGTTAATTGTATGTGTCAACTTTGTTAGTTCATGGTAACTAAATAGTCAAGCATGATTCTACATGTTTCAATGAAAGTATTTAATTTTTTTAAGAGTATAGCTGACACACAATATTCATTAGTTTCAGGTGGCAATGAAACTATTTTTTGGATGAGATTAACATTGGAATCCATAGGCTTTGAGTAATGTGAGTGTGACTTATCCAATCAGTTGAAGGGCTTAATAGAAACAAAACTGACCTCTCTGAAAAAAGAAGGAATTTTCTGCCAGCAGACCAACTTTGGACTTGAAGAACAAAATCAAGCCTTCTCTGGGTCTTCAGCCTGCTGTCCCACCCTGCAGATTTGAACTTGTCAACCTCCACAATCATCTGACCCAATTCCTTAAAATAAATCTCTCTCTCTCTCCCCCATCTATCTATTTATACATTTATACATCATATTAGGTTATTTTTTTCACCTCTTTGGAGAACTCTGACTAATACAGATCATGAGAGACAAAGCTTGGGGAGGCAGAAGAGAATTTTTCCTGGGTTTAAGAACTTGGGGCATGGCAGATACTATTCCCTTACTACCTGCTGTTTTCCTGTTTAGGCAAGGAATTATAGGAGAGTCTGTGATGTTACTCTGGCTGAAAGAGGTTGGGGGAAGCTTCTACAGGAAGGCAAATGGGTCTTCCTGTCTATCTTATGCTACTGCAGATGGAATCCTGTATTTCCCCCAATTTCCCCAAATGGGAGTTGGAGCTAGATGTTGGAATCATTTATTGGTGCTAAATAGTAATGAAATGAAATTACTAATTTCATTAGTAATGAAACTCTGGTTGTTCCCACAAATTTTACAATGAATTTGCTTAAATTTCCTCATATTTAGGAGGGGAGGTGCCCTCTCCACAATGTAAATAAAGAAATGAACATGATGGCCCACATCTTCCCTCTAAGACAGGACACTACCACTTCAGAGGGAGGAAGCTCCACCTAAAGACTGCTAGGAGTGAGGGCTGTTAGTATTCAAGTAGATTTTCTGTCTTCTCTCATATAGTCCTCACCTGGTCTGGCTGGAGCACTGCCTCATCTGTGAGGCTTTCCAAACTTGGATAGATTTCTTTCTACTCCACAATGTCCATCTCTACTCTGTTTCATAGCAAAACTTCTCCAGTCATCATCTCTGCAGCCTCACTTCACTTTCTTCCATACCTGACTCCATTCAGGCTTTACTCTTCATTATGTTACAAAGACCGCCCCAGTCAAGGTCACTCTTGACTACCCCATGTTGCCAGATTCAAAACATTATAACTAAGTTATAACATTATGCTAAGTTCTCATCTTCTTTCACATCTCAGTGGCATTGATGATTCAGTTCTCCTTGAAACATGTTTTCTTTAGGCTTCTGTTGAGTAGAATTAAAATGGGGTTTCCTCCTAGCTCATTTGCTATTCCTTCTCAGATATCTATGCAGATATTTCTGCTGCTTAACCTTGAAAACATAGAGTATTGAAGAGCTCAGTCCTGTACTCTATGTAATTACTCTGCATAATCAGGCCTATGGCTTTCAATACTATCCATATGCCTCACAAATCTACATTTCCAGTTGTGGCCTTTGCCCTGAAATCCAGGTTTGTATATCCAGTTTCCTACTTCTCATCTTTGTGAACTGTTCCCTATGTTTGTAATCCCTAATTTTTAACAGTTAGTTCCTTCTTCTTATTTAAATTTCAATTTATATAGCGTCTGTATAAATATTATCAGCTGTGTATCTATTTCTTATCTGTCGTCATTTATCATCAATCACTCAGTTTTAATTCTATTCATAACTTGTGCCAGTATATATCCTTCTTTCCTTTAAAAAAATGTCAGTTAACATACAATGTCTTTTTAGTTTCAAGGGTACAATATAGTGATTCAGCAATTCCATACAACACCTGGTGCTCATCACAGTAAGTGACCTCCTTCATCCCCATCACTTATTTTGCCCATCTCCCCCCATCTCCCCTCTGGTAATTATCAGTTTGTTCTCTATAGTTAGGAGTCTGTTTCTTGGTTTGTCTCTCTCTCTCTTTTTTCCCCTTTGCTCATTTGTTTTATTTCTTAAATTCCACACAGGAGTGAAATCATATAAATCATATAGTGTTTGTGTTTCTCTGACTGACTTATGTTGCTTAGCATAATACTCTCTAGCTCCATCCATGTCATTGCAAATGGCAAGATTTCATTCTTTCCTCATGGCTGAAAAATACTCTATTCTATATAGATACCACCTCTTCTTTAACCATTCATCAGTCAAAGGACACTTGAGCTGCTATATCTTGGGTATTCTAGATAATGCTGCTATAAGCATCAGGGTGATGTATTCCTTTGAATTAGTATTTCTTTATTCTTTGGGTAACTACCCCATAGTGCTATTGCTGCCTCATAGGGTAGTTCTATTTTAAACTTGCCAAGAAACTTCCATACTGTTTCCCACAGTGGCTGCACCAGTTTGCATTCCCACCAGCAGTGCACAAGGGTTCCCATTTCTCCACATCCTCACCAACACCTGTTATTTCTTGTGTTGTTGGTTTTAGCCATTCCAACAGGTGTGAGGTGGTGTCTCATTGTAGTTTTGATTTGTATTTCCCTGATGGCAAGTGATGATGAACATCTTTTTATATGTCTGTTGGCCATCTGTATGTTTTCTTTGGATAAATGTCTGTTCATGTCTTCTGCCCATTTTTTTTTAAAGATTTTATTTATTTATTTGTCAGAGAGAGAGAGATAGCACAGGAGCAAGCACAGGCAGACAGAGTGGCAGGCAGAGGCAGAGGGAGAAGCAGGCTCCCTGCTGAGCAAGGAGCCCGATGTGGGACTCGATCCCAGGACTCTGGGATCATGACCTGAGCCAAACGCAGCCGCTTAACCAACTGAGCCACCCAGGCGTCGCTTTCTGCCCATTTTTGATTGGATTATTTGATTTTGGGTTGAGTTGTGTAAGTTCTTTATATATTTTGCATATTAACCGTTTATTAGATATGCCATTTGCAAATATCTTCTCCCATTCTATAATTTGCCTTTCAGTTTTGTTGATTGTTTCCTTTGCTGTGCAGAAGATTTTTATTTTGCTATAGACCCAATACTTTATTTTTGCTTTTGTTTCCCTTGCCTCAGGAGACATATCTAGAAAAATGTTGCTTCAGCCAGTGTCAAAGAAGTTACTGCCTGTGTCCTTTTCTAGGACTTTCATGGTTTCAGGTCTCATATTTAAGTTTTTAATCCATTTTGAATTTATTTTTGTGTATGGTCTAAGTAAGTGGTCCAGTTTTATTCTTTTGAGTGTAACTGTCCACATTGGATATTCTTTACTGTTTTGCTGAAGGTTAATTGACCATATAGTTGTGGGTTTATTTCTGGGTTCTCTGTTCTGTTCTGCTCTGTAGATCTATGTGAATATTTTGTGTCACTTCCACACTGTTTTTATTACTACAGCTTTGTGGTATAACTTGAAGTCCAGAATTGTGATGCCTCCAGCTTTGCTTTCCTTTTTCAAGATTACTTTGGCTATTCAGGGTTTTTTGTCCTTTCATACAAATTTTAGAATTATTTGTTCTTGTTCTGTGAAAAATGGTATTTTGATAGGGGTTGCATTAAATATGTAGATTGCTTTGGATCATGTGGACATTTTAACAATATTTGTTCTTCCAATCATGGAATATCTTTCCATTTCTTTATGTTGTGTCAAATTCTTTTTAAAAAAATTTTTTAGGGACACCTGGGTGGCTCAGTGGGTTAAGCCGCTGCCTTCAGCTCAGGTCATGGTCCCAGCATCCTGGGATCGAGTCCTGCATTGGGCTCTCTGCTCGGCGGGGAGCCTGCTTCTCCCCTCCCCTCTCTGCCTACTTGTGTCATCTCTGTTTATCAAATAAATAAATAAAATCTTTTAAAAAAATTTTTAAAAGATTTTTTATTTATTTATTAGACAGACAGAGATCACAAGTGTGATCTCTGTCTATCAAATAAATAAATAAAACACAAAACTTGTGTGATCACACAAAACTTGTGTGATCTCTATCAAATAAATAAATAAAATCTTTATTAGACAGACAGAGATCACAAGTAGGCAGAGAGGCAGGCAGAGAGGAGGAAGCAGGCTCCCCACTGAGCAGAGAGCCCGATGCGGGGCTCGATCCCAGGTCCCTGGGATCATGACCTGAGCTGAAGGCAGAGGCTTTAACTCACTGAGCCACCCAGGCGCCCCTAAAAAAAATTTTTTTAAAGATTTTATTTATTTGAGATGGGGGACACATGAGAGAGCAAGAGCAGGGATAGGGACAGAGGGAGAGGGAAAGGCAGACTCTATTAAGCAAGGAGCCCTGATGCAGGGCTCTATGCTAGGACCCTGAGATCATGATCTGAGCTGAAGGCAGGCACTTAACTGACAAAGCCACCCAGGTGCCCTGTCTCAAGTTCTTTCTTTTTTTTTTAATTTTTAATTTTTTTAAATAAACATATAAGTATTATTAGCCCCAGGGGTACAGGTCTGTGATTCGCCAGGTTTACACACTTCACAGCATCAAGTTCTTTCATTGGTGTTTTATAGTTTTCAGAATAGAGGTCATTTACCTCTTTGGTTAAGTTTATTCATACATATCTTATTATTTTTGGTATAATTGTAAATGAGATTGCTTTCTTAATTTCTGTTTCTATTGCTTAATTATTGGTATATAGAAATGCAACAGATTTCTGTACATTGATTTTGTATCCTGCAACTCTACTGAATTTGTGTTATAGTTCTAGAAATCTTTCAGTGGAGTCTTGGGTTTTGTATATATAGTATCATGACATCTGCAAGTAGTGAAAATTTGACTTCCTCCTTGCCAATTTGGATGACTTTTATTTCTTTTTGTTGTCTAATTGCTGTGATTAGGCCTTTCAGCATATGTTGAATAAAAGTGAGAATGGACATCTGTGTCTTGTTCCTGACCTTAGGGGAAAAGTTATCAGTTTTCACTATTAAGAATGATGTTGGCATGGGGTTTTCACATATGGCTTTTATCATGTGGAGATATGTTCTCTCTAAACTCACTTTGTTGAGGTGTTGTTTTTTTTTTTT
>ML108078.1:0-15741 GCA_003697995.1 Taxidea taxus jeffersonii
TTCCTCTCCCTCTGCTTGCCTCTCTGCCTGCTTGTGATCTCTGTCAAATAAATAAATAAAATCTTTTTAAAAAATTAAAGGGAAAAAAATCACTTTAAAACTGAAAACTCGGGTGCCTGGGTGGCTCTGTCGATTAAGTATCCAATTTGATTTTGGCTCAGGTCTCAGTCTCAGGGCTGTGATTTCAGGCCCTGTGCTGGGCTCCACACTGGCCATGGAGCCTACTTTTAAAAAAAGAAAAAAATGAAAACTAAACTAGAAGGGACTCCAAAATAAATAAGACACAACTAATAAGTTCCTAAGAGGAGCATAAAAAGGAAGAAAATGTTTTCCATCATAACAAGAGACTTAAAAAGGATTCAAGAAAAAGTGTTACAAAATATAGAAGACTTGATACCCATATAAAAGGAATCTTCAGAGAAGAAATTGAGGCAATGGAAAGGAATATTTCAAAACTATACAGTAATCCAAAGCAATAGAAAAGAACAAATACTTAAAACCATATGCCATTCATTTAGATTATTTCTCAGCTCATAGACATCCAAACCACAGTTTTGGCTGGGTCTTTGTTAGCGTGTACCAATAGGGGACAGTAGAGGACAGCTGCAAGCATGAGGGAGAAAGGATTTGTTCCTTTCTGCTTCCTGGGCTTTAGGTCTGCTAGTGGTTGTGAGCATCGTTTCAGAAATGTTACTTCATTCTGGAAGCATCACCTCTTTCCCTAGCAGGAACTCATTCCAGCTGCAATTTTCACAACACTTAGAGAGCCACTTTCATCATGCCCCTGCTGTGAGGCACCAGCAGCCCTCTTCAGTGATCTGGGTCTTAGGCCCAAGCTCAAACCAGCACCAGCATCCTTCAGGTCTGACTCAGTTCCATGAACTCCTATCTCCTTTATTTTGTTCTCTCATTACTGAGAATTTAAGCCGCTACTTCTACGACATTTTGGTGTTTTTATTCTTTCAGTAACCTACTTAACTCTGTACTTAGTTAATTTGTTTTCATATTCCCTCTGCTCAAATAACCAACATGGCTTCTCTGACTTTACTGGAACCTGACCAATACACTGTAATTCAAGGGAGCTTCCCTGAAATTAGAAACACTTTATGTATTGGAGCCCAGGGGTGGCTCAGTCGGTTGAGCGTCAGACTCTTGGTTTCAGTTGAGGATCATGGAATCAAGTTGGGCTTTGTGCTAAGTGGAGAGTCAGCTTGAGATTCTTTCTCTCTCTCTCTCTCTCTCACTCTCCCTCCCACCCCCAATCCCTCCTCCCACTTACATGCTCACTAGCTCTCTCTCAAATCTTTATAACAAAGAAAGACTATATACTATAAAGATAAAGTGTGTGCCTAGGCATGTGACCCAGAATAGTCATGGCCAGAAATACTTCTATTGTTTAAAGAAAAAAATTCCTTTGAGAATCCAGTCCAAAAAGCCAAGACACTTCTAAGGGAAGGTAAATCTGATGATTTTCATAGTTTTTCATAATGACATTCTATACCAGAATACAATGAAGTAACATAAACTTACTCGGGATTTTATATCCAAAGAAATTGACTTTTTATTTATTTATTGTTTTTTAGATCTTTAAGATTTTATTTATTTATTTGTGAGAGAGAGAATGAGAGACAGCACAAGAAGGGGGAGAGTCAGAGGGAGAAGACTCCCCACTGAGCAGGGAGCCTGATGTGGGACTTGATCCTGGTACTCCAGGACCATGACCTGAGTCAAAGGCAGTCACTTAACCAACTGAGCCACCCAGTCACCATATTTTTTAGATCTTTTATTTATTTCTTCGAGAGAGAGCACAAGCATGGGGAGTGGCAGGCAGAGGGAGAAGCAGGCTCCCTGCTGATCAGGAAGCCCAATGTGGGACTTGAGCCCAGGACGCTGGGATCATGACCTGAGCCAAAGACAGACATTTAACTGACTGAGCCACATAGGTACCCCACAAAATTGACTTTCAAATATAAAAACCACAGGCAAACTATCATCAATGTGCAAACTCATGGAACCTTGTTTCTATGATCCCTGGACCTGAGTCATCTACTAGAGAATGTGGTTCAGATAACTAGATTGATTGGATGGGCATTAACATGAAGGGTGATAGTTTTATCAAGTATCAAGAAGGAATAATAAAATTAGAATCCCACTCTTTTGAATTAATAGATCTAGGCAGTGATCATCCGTGGCTGCTACTGTCACTGTAGGAAGCCAGGCGTTCTATACTTCCCAATGGGAAGCATAGCACCAGCTGAGCAGTGCATCCCCTCAGAGGTCTGAATTTCAATTCCACAGGATTCTTCCAGGCTTTTAAGGATTAAGAATTCCAACCTCTCCTCTTCCTGCCCCCCCCCACACCCATTCCTAGTGCTAGAGGTGGTAGAAGCTCTGGAATTGCTGCTTCTGTAGCACTTTAGTGCTCTTACTGTGCCTTCTTAGCTCTAGAATTCAAGTAACTCACATGGTTTCAATCTCCTTCAGTAGATATAGAACCACCCATGGAGTAATCTTGCCAAAGTAATTCAGTCTTTAATTTCATCAAGACCCTAGATCTAATACTGTGGTTTCTCTTCAGACCAAATGAATCTTTTGCCTTTAAAAAAAAAGTTAAGGGGCACCTGGATGACTAAGTCGTTAAGCATCCACCTTTGGCTCAGGTCATGATCCCAGGGTCCTGGGATTGAGCCCTGTTGGGCTCTGCTTGGCGGGAGGCCTGCTTCTCCCTCTCCCATCCCCCCCTGCTTGTGTTCCCTCTCTCACTGTCTCTCTCTGTCAAATAAATAAATAAAATCTTTTTTTAAAAAATGAAACATCTAGGGACGCCTGGGTAGCTCAGTTGGTTAAGCGGCTGCCTTCAGCTCAGGTCATGATCCCAGCGTCCTGGGATCGAGTCCCACATCGGGCTCCTTGCTCGGCAAGGAGCCTGCTTCTCCCTCTGCCTCTGCCTGCCTCTCTGTCTGCCTGTGCTCGCTCTAACAAATAAATAAATAAAATCTTTTAAAAAAAAAAAGAAACATCTAAAATCTTTTAAAAAAAGAAACATCTTTTATCTTTTAAAATAAAAAAAAAAAACCTAGATCTAACTGCTCATTTCTGGAAAGACACAGGTCAGAGAAATATATTAAACATCATTAGGATGTAACCAGCAAAACCCAAATCCTGGAAGACCGTACAGAATAAACAACAGTTTAACAAATACTTACAAGGAAAAAGTAAGATACGACAAAAGATTCCATAGCTTAAAAGAGAAGTTGGAGTCATGTCAACAGATTGTAGTATAGTATGTGAAACTTGTTTGGATCCCACTTTAAACAAATGTGAACATGGGATATTTGATAATATTAAATGTTAATTATGAGGGTATAATAATGACATTGTGCTTATGTGTGTTTTAAAAAGTCACTGCCTCTTAGTAGATGAAATTATATGAAATCTGGGACGTCAAAATACTTTGGTGGAGGAGGAGGAGTATATGAGGGCTGAGATGAAACAAAACTGGCCATGATTTCATAGTTGTTGAATCTAGGTGATATGTACATAGGGACTCATTGTATTGTTACTCACTTTTGTATGTGAAGTTTTCTTTTTTTTTTTTGTATGTGAAGTTTTCTATAATGAAAAATATTTTAAATGATGAACTATTACCCCTGGGTGTTTATGGTAGGAATGTAAAAGTGTTTCAATACTTAAAAACTATAAAATATATCAAGTTAAGAAAGTATTATCAATAAATATAACATTTGTACCTGATTTTATCTTAATTTAATTTTATTTTTTTAAGTAGGCTTCACACCTAACATGGAGCCCAGTGTGGGCTTGAACTCAAAACAAGACCTGAGGTGAGGTCAAGAGTCAGACGTTTAACCAACTGAGCCACCCAGGTGCCCCTTGTACCTGATTTTAAAACATAGGTAAAATTAGAATAAAAAGCTATTTCTTATCAAAATATAAGCAATATTAGTATTAATATATATGTATAGACCTAGCCAATAATTAGAATATTAGGAGCACTGTTCCCAAAAGTATCAGAAACCTACCAACTATCAATCTTATGTAACTTTTTTTAAAAGATTTTATTTATTTATTTGACAAAGAGATCACAAGTAGGCAGAGAGGCAGGCAGAGAGAGAGAGAGGGAAGCAGGCTCCCTGCTGAGCAGAGAGCCCGATGCGGGACTCGATCCCAGGATCTGAGATCATGACCTGAGCTGAAGGCAGTCGCTTAACCAACTGAGCCACCCAGGCGCCCCTTATGTAAGTAACATTTTTATATTAGACTATATTTAGGTAATTGTAGATTCATATCAAGTTGTAGGAAATAATATAGATCACACATATCGTTTACCCATTTTTCCCCTATGGTAACATCTTGCATAACTATGATACAGTATCACAATGGGAAATCAAACACTGATACAATCTCTTAATTAGGTGTACCAGTTTTATATGTACTTGTGTGTATGCAGTATTATCATGTATAGATTCTTGTAGTCACCACTATAATCAAGATACAAAACAGTTCCATCAATACAACAATCTAGTATGACATTCTTTTATAAATACATCCACCTTCCACTCCCCTTCTCCTCTTCCTAACCATTAACAACTACTAACCTATTTACTATCTCCATAATTTTGTCATTTCAAGAATGGTTGTAATCATACAGTATGTAGCCTTTTGGGTTGGCTTTTTTCATTTGGCATAATATCCTTAAAATCTATCCAAGTTGCTTTGTGTATCAACAGTTTGTTCCTATTTATCCGAGTAGCATTATTAATGTACCACAGTCAATCCATGCATTGAAGGACATTTGGATTTTTTCCTGTTTTGGATTACTAGAAATAAAGCCACTGAAGACATTTGTATACATGTTTCTGTGTGAGATAAGTTTTCATTTTTTTGCAAGTTTAAAATCACAGGATTTTTTTATGGGATTTCTATATCAGGTTGCAGTTTAAAAGAAGTTATATGAAGAGAATGATGTACAATCAATATGAATCTTGTTAAATCTCTCTTCCATGGACTTTCTCCGTCTTCCTGCTTAGCAATAAAAGGCATTTTTAGGTTTACATAAACATTTTTTACAATTGCCCTCTTAACAAAAAATTAGTCTATAAGTAGCACTAGGCATTTAGTAAATAATTCACAGGCCAATAAGTTCAATTGTGCAGTTGGGAAATGTAATGTGAAAGAGCTTGAAACCTTAAGACTGGGTGATCTGCAGTGTTTCCAACATGTCTTTGACTGCCTTAAGAGAGTATTTGGTTTCCTTCTTACTTCGACCTGCAAACTGATAAGCTCTGTTTATTTGACCAGCTGCCCAACTAGCGTATTTCATGTTGTCCTTTTTTGTTTTCGCACTTGCTTTTGGAATAGAAGCAATATGACTTGCTGGCATGAAAAGTCCAAATAAAGCTCTCATATTTCTGTTGCTTAGTTTCAGTGCCTGCGCAAAGTACTTTCTTGAAAGTTCCAGGTTTTCAAGTCCACGTCAGGTATATTTAACTGTCAGCATACTGCTGACAATATAAGTGATTGTGTAGATAGCCATCATTAGCTCCTCTAAACAAAAGGTTGCCTTAGCATAGTCATGTTCATTGATATAAAGTTCTGCAAGTTCATGCCAGGCTTCTTGGTCCCCAGCAATTTGTTCCAGATACTCATTCAGTTCCCAAATGGCCTCAACATTTTTCCCCTGGGCTTTTCAAATGGCAATGTTAGGCTTTCTTGCAGCAGTGTTAGTTGGATCTTCTTGTAAAATTTTATCATGTAGTTGTATATCATATATATATGTATATCATATCTTTCCACGGCTTCAAATCTCATGCCAGTTAGTCTCTTAACTCTGTGACTGCCAGGGAACTGTCTTCTCAACTCCTGAAGACAAAACAATGCCAAGTAATCTCAACCATAGTCTAGGGCTGCAATCATCACTTGCTCATATATGACCCAAATATCATCTCCAAGTTTAGATCCATATTCATTAATTAACTCTCCTAAACTTCCACAATTTGCTCACTGTTTCATGAGTTTTCTTCTCTCCATTTTCTCATTTTATCTCACATTTCTTCCCAAGTGGCATCTTGGGAAGATGTCACAAAGCTCTAAGACCTTTGCCATCTTCTCAGAACCTGGAGGCAGGGAATAAGTTTTCATTTTTCTAGTCTAAATGCCCAAGAATACAGCTGCTGTGTTGTATGGGAATTACACAATTAGTTTTATAAGAAACTGCCAAGCTTGGGGCACCTGGGTGGCTCCATCGGTTAAGCATCTCAGCTCAGGTCATGATCTCAGGTTCTGAGATAGAGTCCCACCATCAGGCTTCCTGCTCAGCAGGGAGTTTGCTTCTCCCTCTACCCCTCCCTCTACTTGTGATCTCTCTCATGCTCTCTCTCTTGGTCAAATAAATAAATATTGTTAAGAAAGAAAGCAAGAAAGGAGGAGGGAGGGTGGAAGGGAGGAAGGAAAGAAAAGAAAAGAAAGAAACTGCCAAACTTTTCCAAAGTAACTATACCATTTTATAGTCCCACCAGCAATGTATAAATAATCCAGTTTCTCTGCATCCTCAGCAGCATTTGGTGTTGTCACAACTTTGTTTTTAGCCATTCTTGCAGATGTGTAGTTCTATCTCATTTTAATTTGCATATCCCTGAGGGTAATGATGTTGGAAACATTTGCATGTGGCTATTTGTCATCTGTGTATTTTCCAAGATGAAATATCTCTTCATTCTTTTTTTTTTTTAGTTTATTAATTTATTTGATAAAGAGAGACACAGCCAGAGAGGGAACACAAGCAGAGGGAGTGAGAGAGGGAGAAGCAGGCTTCCCGCTGAGAAAGGAGCCCGATGCCGGGCTCGATCCCAGGACCCTGGGATCTTGACCTGAGCCGAAGGCAGAGGCTTAACCCACCGAGCCACCCAGGCGCCCCATCTCTTCATTCTTTTGCCTATTTTCAAATTTGATTGTTTTTATTGTTGAGCTTTGAGAATTCTTTACATATGTAAATATTAGTCCTTAATTTTTCCATTTATGGATTATGCTTTTGGTGTCACAACTAAGTTCTCTTTACCAGACTGTAGATCCCAGAGATTTTCTCCTATTTTTTAAAAAGATTTTTTATTTATTCATTTGACACAGAGAGAGAGAGAGCAAGTGAGCACAAGTGGGAGGCAGAGAGAGAGGGAGAAGCAAGCTCCCCACTAAGCAGGGAGCCCGATGTGGGGCTGAATCCAAGGACCCTGGGTCATGACCTGAGCCAAAGACAGCCACTTAACTAACTGAGCCACCTAGGTGCCTCCTAGGTTTTTGTTTATAAAAGTTTTTTATATTTTACATTTAAGCTTGTGAAATATTTTGAATTAACATTTGTATTTAGGTCAGAATTCTTTTTTTTCCCCTTATGGGTATCCAGTTGCTCCAGCATCATTTTTTCAAAGGCTATCCTTCCTCCATTGAACTTATTTTACATCTTTGTCAAAAACAATCGGTTAGACACAGACATTCAGCAAACTAAAAATAGAAGGGAACTTCCTTACTTCCTTAACATGACAGAAAGCATTTATTAAACACACACACACACACACACACACAGCTAACATTACACTCAATGGAAAGCTTAAAAGCTTTCCCCATAAGTTCAGAACCAAGGTAAGAATGCCCACTTTCATCACTCCTACTCAAGATTGTACTAGGAGTCCTAGGGATGCCTGGGTGGCTCAGTTGGTTAAGCAGCTGCCTTCAGCTCAGGTCATGATCCCAGCGTCCAGGGATAGAGTCCCACAGTGGGCTCTTTGCTCAGCAGGGAGCCTGCTTCTCCCTCTGCCTCTGCCTACTACTCTGTCTGCCTGAGCTCGCTCTCTTGCTCGCTCGCTCTCTCTCTAATAAATAAATAAATAAATAAAATCTTTAAAAAAAAAAAAAGATTGTACTAGGAGTCCTAGACAGCAATTAGGTGAGGGGTGGGGGAAGGAAGGAAAGAAAATGAAAGAGAAAGAAAGAGAAGGAGAGGAACAAAGGGAGGAAGGGAGAGAGAGAAAAATCCATTTTATGTTTGAGAAATTGTAGATGGTACTGTTTTTCATTTTGGTTTCTACATTTTCATTGTTCATATAAAGAAATACTATTGGGTTTTGTGTATTTATTTTATATCCTGCAAATCTGCCAAACTCACTTTGTTCTAGGAAGTTTTCTTGGTAAAAATCTCTAAGATAGGGGCGCCTGGGTGGCTCAGTGGGTTAAAGCCTCTGCCTTCGGCTCAGGTCGTGATCCCAGGGTCCTGGGATCGAGCCCCGCATCAGGCTCTCTGCTCGTCGGGGAGCCTGCCTCCCTTTCTCTCTGTGCCTGCCTCTCTGCATACTTGTGATTTCTATTTGTCAAATAAATAAAATCTTTAAAAAAAAAAATATCTTAAGATATTCTACGTAGGGACGCCTGGGTGGCTCAGTTGGTTGGGCACCTGCCTTCGGCTCGGGTCATGATCCCGGCGTCCTGGGATCGAGTCCCACATCGGGCTCCTTGCTCGGCAGGGGGCCTGCTTCTCCCTCTGCCTCTGCCTGCCACTCTGTCTGCCTGTGCTCGTTTGCTCTCTCTCCCTCTCTCTGTGACAAATAAATAAATAAAATCTTTTATAAAAAAAAAAAAGATATTCTACGTAGACCTTGTCATCTGCAAATAAGGATAATTTATTCATTTCTAACTGGTATGCATTTTCTTTCTTTTTCATTCTATTCTGGAAGTATAAACTTTTAAAATACTACACAATATTATCAAATAAAAGCACAAAAATATTTACTGAGCATACCTAATATGTACCAGATAGCTACTGGGAATATATCCTTGAACAGAATAAAATCTGACCTCACATGGAGCTTGCATTCTAGTGAGAGCTGATCAACCATATCTAAGCAAATAGGTCAAATATATACTGACTTTGAAAGTGTTAGATAATGTGTAGAAAAGATTCTGGAGTTGGGGCACCTGGGTGGCTCAGTGGGTTAAAGCCTCTGCCTTCAGCTCAGATCATGATCCCAGGGTCCTGGGATCGAGCCCCGCATTGGGCTCTCTGCTCAGTGGGGAGACTGCTTCCTCCTCTCTCTCTGCCTGCCTCTCTGCCTACTAGTGATCTCTGTCTGTCAAATAAAATTTTTTTAAAAATCTTAAAAAAAAAAAAAAGATTCTGGAGTCATGTCTTTGAGAGGAGAGGAATCTAGTTCACAAATGGAGAAGTTGGCCTTTGCTAGAAATATGGACATTTCATCCGTTGTAATAGAAGGAAAGAAATATACAGGTACAGATGTAGGTAGGTCAGGAGATATGGCTGTAGAAGCTTGTGGAACTTATTTTCTGAGTGCTTCTGTTTTCTCAGTGAAATAGGAAGCAAGATTATCTGCTGAAAATGAAGATGAAAGAGAAAGTATTAGACATTTGAAGAAAGAGGATATGACATGAAATAGATTTTAATAGATTAAAGAAAAAGTTTGTGGTTCCTGGGCAGCAGAGAAGGATCCCTAGAGATGAATAAACAGAATCTAAAGACAGCAGTCAATATGTATGGATTAGATGGAGAGTTGGATTTGAGATGATTTTGATTTTTGCCAAATGAGTTCCATTAATCAAAAATGGGACAGAGGAATTAGAATATTTGCAATTCTAACTTACAATTATCAGTATTAAGTACTGTTTTATTTATTTATTTATTTATTTAAGATTTAATTACTTGTTTCAGAGAGAGATCATGTGAGAATGCCATGTTTGGGGGAGGGGCAGGAGAGGGAAAGAGAGAATCTCAAGCAGACTCCCCACTGAGCATGGAGCCCAATGTGGGCCTTGATCTCACAACCCCAAGATCATGACCTGAACTGAATTCAAGATTCAGCAGTTTAACTGACTAAGCCACCCAGGCATCCCTTAAGTACCATTTTGTTGAGTGTTTACCATCTACTAGGAACATTAAAAAGGAGAAAAATAAAAAGTAAGTTTTTTATTTACATGATCTCATCCATTCTTACGTTATTTCTAGGAAATGATGTTGACTCTTGATTCTACTCCCTGTTTACACAGACCAGATTTTCTAGGAAGATGGGAAGGGAAGTAAGAGAAACTGGAACTGGTTTTCTAGATTAAATATAAATGGTTTAAACTCTCCCACAAAAAGGTAGAGATTGGGGGCGCCTGGGTGGCTCAATGGGTTAAAGCCTCTGCCTTCAGCTCAGGTCATGATCTCAGGGTCCTGGGATTAAGCCCCGCATCGGGCTCTCTGCTTGTCAGAGAGCCTGCTTCCCCCTCTCTTTGCCTCTGCCTGCCTCTCAGCCTACTTGTGATCTCTGTCAAATAAATAAAATCTTAAAAAAAAAAAAGGTAGAGATTGGCAGGATGGCTTTTTCTTTTTAATACCTTTTTTTTTTAAGATTTATTTATTTATTTATTTTTGAGAGAGAGAGAGCACAGGCAAAGTGTGAGTGGGAGAGGAAGGGAGAATCCCAAGTGGATTCTGTTCTGAACATGGAGCCAGCATGGAGCTCAATCTCACAACCCTGAGATCACAACCTGAGCTGAAACCAAGAGTTAGATGCTTAACCAACTGCAGAATCCGGGTGCCCCAGAATGGCATTTCTTTTTCTTAATGATTTTGTTTATTTATTTATTTGAGAAAGAGAGAGCAGGGGGAGGAGCCAATAGAGACAGACAAGACTCCACACTGAGCACAGAGCCCAATGTGGGGTTCAATCCCACAACTCTGAGACCATGACTTGAGCCAAAATCAAGAGCTGGACACTTAATTGACTGAGCCACCCAGGTGCTCTGGCAGAATGGCTTTTTTAAAAATATGCAACAATATGCTGTCTAAAAAAACTTATTTTAGATTCAAAGACACAGGTGGAAAGTGGAAAAATGGAAAAATATATTCTATGCAAATAACAACAAAAACAGAACAGTGGTGGCTATACAATATCAGACAGAATAGAATTTAAATGAAAAGGTTTACAAGAGGGGCACCTGGCTAGTTCAGCCAAGTGGAGCATATGACTCCTGATCTATGGGGTCATGAGTTCAAGCCCAACATTAGGTGTAGAGTTTACTTAAATTAATAAATAAATAAATAAATAAAATTTTTTAATTAAAAAAGTTACAAGAGACAAGCATATATATTAATGGAAATGTCAAATACAGCAAGAAGATATAACAGTAAACATTTTTGTACATGACAACATAAAAATATTTATGAAGCAAAAATTGACAAAATTAAAGGGAGAAATGGTTCTACAATAATAGATGGGAACTTCAATATCCTACTCTCCATAAAGGATATGTAGAAATGGTTCTACAATAACAGATGGGATCTTCAATATCCTACTCTCCATAAAGGATAGAACAACCATACAGCAGAGAAGAAGTAGAGGATCTGAACAACACAGTAAGTCAGAACTATATTTAATAGGCATATAAAGAACACTTTACCCAACAATAAAATACACATTTTGCTCAAGTACATGTTCTCCAAGACAGAGTGTGTGTTAGGCCAGAATTAAGACTCAGCTGATTTGGGGCACCTAGATGGTTCAGTTGGTTAAGAGTCTGCCTTCTGGGTGTACACACAAAAGAACTAAAATCTGGGTCTTGAAGAGATGCCTTTACACTCATGTTTATAGCAAAAACATGGAAGGAACCAAAATGTCCATCAATAGATGACGAGATAAGCAAAATGTGGTGTATATATACAATGAAATATTATTAGCCTTAGAGGGAGGAAATTCTGACACATGCTACAACATAGATGAAACTTAAGGACGTTGTGCTAAGTGAAATAAGCCAGTCACTGCAAAACAAATACTGTATGATTCTATGTATGTGAGGTCATCAGAGTAGTCATAATCATAGAGACAGAAAGTGGAATGGTGGTTATAAGGGACTCTATAAAATACATTCCAGGGACGCCTGGGTGGCTCAGTCAGTTAAGCCGCTGCCTTTGGCTCAGGTCATAATCCTAGGATCCTGGGATCGAGTTCCGCATCAGGCTCCTTGCTCAGTGGGGAGCCTGCTTCTCTCTCTGCCTCTGCCTGCTGCCACTTTGCCTGCTTGTGCTCTCTCTCTCTCTCTCTGACAAATAAATATATAAAATCTAAAAAATATATAAAAATAAATTCCAGAAAGGGGTTGGGGGTAAATAATTTTCCAGGATAGCACTACAATCAAGCAGTTCTTTTCTAAAAACTAGTATTACATGTGTGATATATACCTGTATGCCCAGAAAGAGAGCACTCATGATCAAGTAAATGGAGTAAAATGTTATCAGTAGGTGACACTGATTAAATGATGCTATATGGACGTTCTTTGTATTATTTTTACTCCAACTTTTTGTGAGGTTGAAATTAAGTACATATTTTTATAAAAAATGTTTTTATAAACATTTTATATGTTTATATAAACATATAACCTGGATGGCTCAGTGGGTTAAAGCCACTGCCTTCGGCTCAGGTCATGATCCCAGGGTCGTGGGATCGAGCCCCGCATCGGGCTCTCTGCTCTGCGGACAGCCTGCTTCCTCCTCTCTCTCTCTCTCTGCCTACCTGTGATCTCTGTCTGTCAAATAAATAAATAAAATCTTTAAAAAAAATGTTTTTAATTTCCCAGATTAGAGAAAGAGATATATAAATGCTAGAAAGGGTTGATTAAAAATGCCTTACAAAATAGACTTTATAATTCTTTCCCACATCTATTACAAGACTGAAGACTCTTCAGATTGTCAACATTCAAGAAAGTGTCAACATTACTCTAAAAGAACACACAGTTATGGTGCAGGGCCCCAGAAGAACTCTGCAGAGGGACTTCAATCACATCAATGGAGAACTTAATCTCCTTGGAAAGAAAAGGAAGAGACTCTGACAAATTCTGAGGAAATAGGAACTGGCCACTATTCCCATGATTTTCATTAACAGAACATTACAAAATCATATTGTTTATGCCTATTTTCCTATCAAGCTTATTATTCAGGAGAACCAGTCTTTTGTTGAAATCTGAGATTTTTATGGGTGAAAAATACATCCTCAGGTTTCAAATGAGGCCAGGTGTTCCTTGTCCAGTATCTCAAGCCCAGAAAGATGAGTTAATTCTTGAAGGAAAGGACATTGAACTTCTATTAAATTCAGCTGCTTTGATTCAGCAAGCCACAACAGTTGACAAGGAAGTCAGAAAAATATTTTATGGCATCTGTGTCTCTGAAAAAAGAACAGCTCAGCAGGCTAATGATTAAAATCTAAGTTAGCTACAGAAACAACACGATGCCAAATGATTCTTTTTATATATATATATTTATTTATTTATTTATTTATTTATTTAACAGATAGAAATCACAAGTAGGCAGAGAGGCAGGCAGAGAGAGAGAGTGTGGAGGAAGCAGGCTCCCCGGCTGAGCAGAGAACCCGATGTGGGGCTCGATCCCAGGACCCTGAGATCATGACCGGAGCCGAAGGCAGAGGCTTTAACCCACTGAGCCACCCAGGCGCCCTGCCAAATGATTCTTAAGACCTATTTTGATAGGTAAAAATTGGGACCTCCCACTACAAAACACTTAGATCCTATAATATACACATACTTCACATGCACAAAAGTCAATTCAAAATGGATTTAAGACTTGAAAGTAAAACATGAAGTGATAAAACTCCTTAAAGAAAACATAGGTAGTAAGCTCCTCGACATTGGTCTTGGCAATTCTTTTTTTTTTTTTTTCAGATTTGACACCAAAAGCAAAGGCAACAAAATATAACAGACATGAGGAGATGTCTCATAATGACAAAAAAAAAAAATGAGAAATGAAGTATAGAATGAAAATGTCTTAACATAATCTAACCAAAGTCTCAATTTGGGGAAAAATCAGAGAATGAAGAAGAGCCAATATAATAGAAGAGATAATGGCTGATAATTTATTGGAACTGTTAAAACTATAAATTAGGAAATACAAACATATATATCAAGAAGTATATACAATAAATACAAATATATATATATATCAAGAAGCTACATGGGTGGCTCAGTTGGTTAAGCATCTGACTCTTGATTTTGGCTCAGGTCATGATCTCAGGGTTGTGGGGTCAAGCCCCACATGGGGCTCTATGCTGAGCGTGGAGCCTGGTTGAGATTCTCTCCCTCTCCCTCTGCCCCTACCCCCCTCACTCTCACTCTCTCTCTCTCTAAAGAAACAAATAAAAAACAGAAACCTACATCCAACTACAGTGTCATACAGAATTTAAAAAAAAAAAAAAGACCAGAATGAAAAAGTTCAGGTACAAAAGAATGACACATTGATAGCAGATTTCTCAATGACAACAATGGACAGAGGATAAATGGAATACTATTTTATTATTATTATCAACCTAAATTTCTGTAGCCAGAGAATCTATTTCTTATAATATTTTATTTATTTGACAGAAAGAGAGATCACAAGTAGGCAGATAGGAAGGCAGAGGGGGGCAGGGAAGCAGGCTCCCCGCTGAGCAGAGAACCCAATTCAGGGCTTGATCCCAGGACCCTGGGATCATGACCTGAGCTGAAGGCAGAGGCTTAACCCACTGGGCCACCCAGGTGCCCCAAATCAATTTTTTTAATAATGCAAAGATAAACACTTTTTTAGAAAAATCAAAGAGTTCATCACTGAGAGGTCTTCACAAAGAAATTACTAAGGGGGGCACCTGGGTGGCTCAGTGGGTTAAAGCCTCTGCCTTCGGCTCAGGTCATGATTCCAGGGTCCTGGGATCAAGCCCCGCATCAGGCTCTCTGCTCAGTGGGGAGCCTGCTTCCCTTCCTCTCTCTGTCTCTGCCTACTTGTGATCTCTGTCAAATAAACAAAATCTTTAAAAAAAAAAAAAAATTACTAAGGGGCACCTGGATGGCTCAGTCATTTAAGCATCTGCCTTTGGCTCAGGTTGATCCCAGGGTCCTGAGATTAAGACCAGAATCGGGGGTCACCTGGGTGGCTCAGTGGTTGAGCCTTTGCCTTCGGCTCAGGTCATGATCTCAGGGTCCTGGGATTGAGCCCCGCACTGGGCTCTCTGCCCATCCGGCAGTCTGCTTCCCCCTCTCTCTCTGCCTGCCTACTTGTGATCTCTCTCTCTCTGTCAAATAAATGAATAAAATATATTTTTTTAAGATTTTATTTATTTATTTGATAGGCAGAGATCACACAAGTAGGCAGAGAGGCAGGCAGAGAAGGGGAGGGGAGAAGCAGGCTCCCTGCCCAGCAGAAAGCCCGATGCGGGACTCGATCCCAGGACGCTGGGATCATGACCCGAGCGGAAGGCAGCGGCTCAATCCACTGAGCCACCCAGGCGTCCCTAAATGAATAAAATCTTAAACACACACACACACACACACACACACACACACACACACACACACACAATCAGGCTCTCTGCTCAGTAGGGAGTCCGCTTCTTCTTCTCCCCCCTGCCCTTCCCCCCCACCACCCTGCTCATGCTCTCTCTCAAATAAAATATTTTTTAAAAACTCAGAAATTACAGGGACGCCTGGGTGGCTCAGTTGGTTAAGCGGCTGCCTTCGGCTCAGGTCATGATCCCAGCGTCCTGGGATCGAGTCCCACATCGGGCTCCTTGCTCGGCGGGGAGCCTGCTTCTCCCTCCGCCTCTGCCTGCCACTCTGTCTGCCTGTGCTCGTTCTCTCTCTCTCTATAGCAAATAGATAAATAAAATCTTAAAAAAAAAAAAAAAAACTTAAAAAAAAAACTCA